>OX371263.1:70840411-71086340 GCA_947311025.1 Lypha dubia
CTCAAATTATTCGTCCTTCATAAAAATAATGACGATATTCAGTGTTTGGTGCAAATGTTATTGCGAAACTTTTGATAAAATTTAGCAAAAAAACATACAGAGTAACAGTTAGATTTAACAAAAAAGCTACGATATTTTGCATCTACATTTTCGCAACACAATTTGCATCAAAAAGTGACTACCGCCAATGAGACTTTTTAGGAATTCGTTTAATGAATATTAAAATTCGGACATAATAAACCGTTCCCTGATCGGATTTTTTTTTATTTGGTAATATTTGTCATTTTAGATGAAAATTAATAAATATGAAAAACAATTTTAATTTCTATACGTTAATATTTTTTTTTAACTAATTACGGCAGGCATCTGCTTATTAGATCAAAAGATGGACTTTATTTAATTCTGCATTTATTAATATGAATATTTGTAAAATTGTCTCAACTCGACCTAAAAGTGCTTTTGTTAAAAGTTCACGAAATTTAATGATGAATATTATCTTTAAATATTTAATGCTTTACAGCCTAAAAAGAATTTTATATTCTATTTTTAAGAAAAAACTAAAACTCAAAAGAAATTGCATACAAATTTTGATGTACCAAAAACCATCGAATATATTGTCGATTATATGCAAAAGTAAAAATGCCATAAATATTTTTTCTATCAAGTTAAAGTTCACTTAAGACATCAAATAAATTGAATAACAAATATTAAAAAAAATTTAAAATAACAAACATAAACGTGATTAAAAAACCCACAATAAAACCAATAAAGTTCGGAAAAATTGTAAAATAATTAAATTTTAACTAAAATCTAAAAAATTAGTAGGCAATAACATTTTTTGTGATAGACTTTAAGACCACATTATTTAAACGATTTTGACAAAACTTATACCAAGTTAAAAATATTTATTCAGAGAAGTGAACGAGATATCGTGCGTTATTATTGGTTCAGTATTTGGGGAGCTATTAAAGCGTTTAAAGGTTGTGCACAAGTATTGCTCATGAATGTAAGTTAAAAAAAAATAAATATGCATCTGGTTTTGCAAAGAAAGTAACAACAAAACATCTTTTTTTTTTTGTATGTTTGGATGTGGAAGAATTGTAGGAATGTTAAAGGAAAATATTGGTTTAGGTCATTGGAAGGTGTTTCGATGTTGCGCTTAACTATCCTGTTTTATTTTTAATATTTGCTAATTTTTACAAATGCATCATTAAATATGTATTTGTAGTTGTGGTTGTTGTTTAAAACCATTAGTGTTATAATTTATAAACATCGGGAATACGGTCGATTGTGTCGTCCGTTGGTAACATTAGTTAATATAAATTTCAATAAATAACAGGATAACCACAAACCAATTAAGACTTTATGTATCGGCACTATATAGGCGCCACCTAAGTATGAAAAAGAAAAACAATTGGGGTATTCACACTGTAGTCATAAGTCATATGTCATAAAATAATATCACACCAAAATATGACAAGTGTGAACTCCCCGTCTTAAATAAGTGTGCTATGTCATAATTTAAAATGATAAACATTTAACAACGTTCCATTTTTAGTCGGATTATTGCGCATACGTTTGCAATTTGGGCTTAAATGTAAATGTTTTTTAATTGTTCATAAAGAAAACAATAAATTTCCTGTAAATTTTCTAAAATCCATTATCAATTAAAATTTTCAATTTTTTTTTTTATCTATACGAAAATGCTAAAATAAATATAATCAAAAGCAACTGTTGCCGGTAACATGAGCTGAACTATTTTTTTGGACGGTGGCAAGTGGAAAAACGTTCACAAGCTGCCGGGCAGATCAGTTACACAAACACGTGTTTTCATTCAAGGCGAATTAATTATATAGTTGATGCAGTGGCGAATTCACGCGAATTTATACATTACCTACACTGTCAAATTTGTAACATATTTTCCCGCGCCATTTTAATGTAATTTTTTATGCATGGAGAATTTTGACAGCGTAGGTAATGAATTCGCCTTTTACAGAAACAAAATGCCTGTAAATTCGCAACTGCATGCACGTTATAATTAATTCGCCTTTGTCGTGCATATACTTGGTAATAAATTTGCCTTGTTTTCATTCTTGGGTTATTTAAAAGTAGCGGCAGCTTGTAAATATTATCGCCGGCTCGAACAAGGAGTTGCAGCTGCTCGACTAAGATTTCTACTGTTGTTTTATGACAAACCATTAACATACCTCAAAATGTCTTATTATTATATGACTTTTTTGCTTGAAGCACAACAACAATTTTTTTAAACTATTGTAAAATAATAAGTCATTATGACAATATGACTGATATGACAACAGTGTGAACACCCCAAATATTAAACTCAATTGAATAATAAGACAGGAAAATAGTGAATTAAGCAATCAGTTCATTAAACTGTCATGTGTTACAGAACATTCCAGTACCATGATTTTGTTATGTTTTTTAAAACATTTAAAGCAAATGCTGACATAAAAGAAAGTGGCAAGGAACAAAAAATATGAGAAGGCAAATCAAAATGGCCTTAATCTAGGTATTAGTTTACCTGATATCGTGATTGCCAGTAAGATACAGTGGCTGGTCTTACAACACCACAATGTCAGTTTAACCTTTCGTACAGTCGAAATTTTGTTTGTCTGTTCAATTATTACGAACGTAGTGAACGTAGTTAGAGACACCTTTGAAAAAAAGAAATTTTGCTCTGCGCTCTTTATAGATGTTTCGCAAGCTTTCGATAAAGTATGGCACGAAGGTCTTATCCACAAATTAACACGCAATCTCCCCGCAAACATAGTCAAGCTTTTAAAAAGCTATTTAGAGGAACGAAAATTTGTAGTTAGGGAAGGTAATTTTTTAAGCCCTCCGCAGTCGATCGAAGCCGGAGTTCCCCAAGGCAGCATCTTCGGTCCCTTACTTTATTTAATTTATGCCTCTGACTTACCGTTAAGCAATAACATTCATACATCAACATTTGCTGATGATACAGCTTTTTTAAGCGTCCATGAAAATCCAGTAGAAGCTTCCATCAACTTACAAGGGTATATATCCAAATTGGAAAAATGGCTTAAACAATGGCGTATAAAAGTTAACGAACAGAAATGTGTACACGTCACTTTTACGTTGCGAAGGGAAACATGCCCGCCTATACAAATCAACACTGAGACTATTCCGCAGCATACTGTAGTCAAATATCTAGGCGTTCACCTTGATCGCCGTTTAACATGGAAATCGCATATAGACGCAAAGTTGATGCAAATGAAATTAAAAACTGCCCAAATTAATTGGCTTATGGGAAGAAATTCTATACTGAGCCTAGACTGTAAACTTCTACTATACAACGCGATCCTGAAACCAATATGGTCCTATGGAATCCAGTTATGGGGCACTGCCTCAGCATCGAATGTCGAAAGAATTCAAAGGCGACAGAATAAAATTCTACGTACAATAACAGCAGCCCCCTGGTATGTCAGAAACCATCGAATTCATAAAGACCTAGACGTTCCGTTGGTGAAGACAGTATTTTCAAAACACGCGAAAAAATATATAAAAAAACTTGAGTTGCACCCAAATCCACTTGCGCGCAATATTCTTCATTATAGAGGCCACACCCGGCTGAAAAGAAGGGATACTCTTTTTCTCAGCCGTTCACGAGAGATGTAAAACAACCAAAATTAACCGTTGAAATTAAAAATTTTGTTTAGCATTGGCTAAACTTACATTTAATATTTTTTAGATTTAAGATTTGAAAAACTTATTGATAATTTAATATAAATAATTAAAGATTCAATAAATAATAAAATTATCAAAAAAAAAAAAAAAAAAAAAATTATTACGAACTTTTAGAGTTTCGCTTCTAATAAAAAAATATTTACACCACATGAACTTAAGCCTGAATAATTAAAATTTCTTGAGATTAAATATCATTCAGTTCCACTAGAATCTTCTAACATAATTTAAAAATTAATACTGTTATTTTGGAAAAAAAATTCCAATCATTTAAAACACTTTTAATTTAACTCTTTTAATATGTTACAATGGCAACTTATTTTTCTAAGCAATTTACATCCGCTTATTATGTTTAAATTATGTAAATAAGGTTTTGCACCCATTAAATTCTACCAACTCTAGGCTCTATCGCATTAAGTCATTTCTCATTATAAGTACGAGTACTTTGACTACAAACCGTAAAACAAAACTAAATGAGGAAATGAAAGGTAATTTGAATCATTAAAAAAAACCAACATACAAATTCTGCAAAAAAAAAGAGAAAAAAAAAATTAAATCAGTTCGAGTGAACAGCCGAGTAATTTATTTACGCTCATGATAAATGAACATAAATATTTCTACAACTTGCAGAAGGAAATTTGTACATAAACTCATGCTGAGCAAAAGTGTTTGATTTAGTATTTTAAATTATTGCTTTAATTGTCGAGCTCAATAAACACAAATATTGCATGCAATTTCTGATACAATTGCAAATGCAACTGTTGTTGTTTCTGTTGTTGTTGTGCCGTGTTTTTTTTATCGCATTTACTGTTAAATGAGAAATGGGGCAAAATCAAATAATTAGGAGGCGATGTTTAAAATTATACTAAATACCGATAATGGCAGGTAGAAATGCTTAAAACACATGGGATAGTGTTTTATATGGAATGGTGTGATGATGGCACATAACGTTGGATTAAGAAATCATTAAACCAATTTACAAATACCTGTACATACATTCGTAAGAGTATGTATGCATATACTATGTACTTATGTTCATATGAAGTGTACGTTATATTCGTTATATTTGCAACAGTGACGACGAATATTATATGAAAGAAAAGATTATCAGAAAATAAGATTATGATATTTTAGGTAAAGAAAAGCACAAGTGTTTACAGTGCAGCCTGCCCGCAACGATTGTCAAAAGAAAATGGAAAACATTGTATTTCAGCGGCTAATGAAGTAAATGGTTCACGTGTATCATACCAGCAAAAAAAATATTATGTTTCTGACAGCAGTAACAAAATTTTATTATTTCAAGATGGGCAGTTTTGAAACGCTTCCGAGGCTGCACAAAAAGAAGGCAGAGAGATCGCTCAAAAACGTTGAAGTTAGTCAAATATTTACACATAAATAGTTGGCACGAAGAATAAAGTAAACAGCGAATGGAAGATAAAATTTCATATAGATGCTCTCTGTATCTCTCGCTCTCTCTCACACTTATATCCCAGCAAGAAAAGGTAATGAATAGTAAACGAGAGTGTAATGTACAGCATGTATAATTTTTCATTCCAGAATTCATTATTGTTAACACAGAACATGTCCTAGGAGAGTAATGAATTCGTTTAATGTGTACGGCGAATAAATCCTATAGTTCATTTCTTTTTAACAATTTAAATGGAAAATACGATCACTTGTGGGCAAGCAAAAACATCGTAAGAATTGGTAAAATACGTGGTAATTTTTGTGTGTGATCAAATTACCTTATCGTTTCCAAAGGATTGTATTATTTTGCCTTGGAAAATAATTCATCATATCTTCTATTACATATGTAAACCATGACCATTTTTCCCGCTGGGATATTTATACTTGTATTTGCCTACAGATGAATTATGTTTGTGAGTAGATGACGTAGATGATTAGAAAAAGCGCTCTTTTATGTAAAAAACAAGAGCTCTAAAGTGGGACATCGCGAACAAACATCATGCATGTTCGAAACAGGAGACATAACAAGGACCTCTCCCTTAGAAACTTGCTTCGGCGGAAGCAGTAGTTTTTGCTGGAATAAGTTTCCTCGTACTTACTTGTATTAACCCGATATTTGATGTTCACCACTTGATTGCGGCCAATTATTTAGGTTGCTTAGTTTTCCTGACCATAAAAAACTCATTAAATTTCTAATTAAATATTTCCGCGAAACACTAAATAAACAAAATTGTGTAAATATTTCCTAGAATATAAACAAACATTGGAACCTCTTTGGTTGTAAGATTTATTGTAGCAATATTGCATATGTTTTAGTGGCTGCCAGCTTGTATACTCAATTATATATTGCTTCCAAAAACTAATAGATGTGAGTTGTCAGAGACAGGCCTAAAGAGAAAGACCTTTTATAACTACTGACAGCAGAAGACGTCAATCACGTCAGCTAAAGATGGTCTCTGGAAGGTTTAAGAAAGGACGATGACTTTTTTTATGTGTTAATAATACGCGTGTATATGCGAAGGGACGGAGCCTGGCCAAATAAGGCCTTTTAAAAGGCTTTCAATGCATTACTTCCTAGCCTTGGCTTATGTCGAATATTGATAAATAGACGTTTGTGACATGGCGCCTTAGGCTTTTTATTTTAGTATAAACATATAAATACACTTAAACATGAGCCAATACAATCAAACAGCTTTGTATGGCGGTGAAAGAAATTTTCTGTTGCTTTTAGGGCTGCAGCTACAATCTATAGTGTACTCGTATTGTGTTTATTCTACACCACAAATACAAAAATCAACAAAATGAAATAATTGTCGTCTTATTTAAGCATTTAGTAACAAAGAATTATGTGTACATTTGTATGTATTTTAGCCAATATACAGTGTGCACATATACACACACCTATGATTCAGGCAAGGCAAATCGAATTTTAAAATTGTACAAAACGGATCCTAAAGCTGTACTTTTACGAACTTAATTGTACTAAAAATAGTAAAGTTATACTTTTTTTTGGCAGAATAAGGTAAAGGGAAATATTGGCGTAAAGAGTTGACATAATACTCAATATACATATGTATGTACATTAGGCTGGTTCAAGAGTGTATGCGATATGCAAATGTATTTTTTTTTGTTGCTACACACATGGGCGCCCCTGTTCCATTCATCAAACGAAGTATTTATTTATTTATTTGCAAATGTTGTAACCTAGCACAAGAAGATATTTATTTTATAAATGACAATGCTAGTGAATTAATCAATTAATAGCATAGCGTATAAATAAAAATAATGATATGAAAAGAATTAAACTAAAACATTATAAACATAAGAATACAGAAATACATAGTTTAAAATAATAAAAATAAACCTACAAATAAAATAAAAAATACATCAAAATAGTGAAAATATTTATTAAAAAAAAAAAATGTTTGAAAGCTGATATATAGAATTACGGAAAAATTTTATATAATTCGTTTTTAAACACCTTTGCATTGCCTAAATTTTGAACGTAGTTTGGCAAGGAATTCCAGAGAGGTAGGTATATATAAAAAACTGTCGTTGTGACACGAGGCTCTTAAATCTAAGTTGAATGATTGTCCTCCCTCGATTAGATCTAGCAAATTTGATCCTACTAAACAAATATATTGGCTGCTTAGACGTAATTATTTTGTGTTTTTTTGAGTTTTAATAGATTTTCAAATTTAAGTCCAAAAATCTGATACGAATATAGCGAAATGTGGTCACGACGCCCTTTTAAGAATACATATCTTGCTATATTGTTATAAGCGACGTTAAGTTTTCTTTGACCATCGCTGTCACAGTTCGTAAATATTTCACAGCCATATAAAAGTACGGGAACTAAATAAGTTTTTGCAAGTTGCATACGTATGGTGAATGGGGTTGAATCTCACTTAAAAAATTACTCATTCATGACTTCATTAAATTTATATTTTTTCCTAATTTTTTTTTTTGTAATAACGTTGCCTCTTCTATATTAACTATTGTTCATGTCATCCAGAAATAGCTCTGTTTTGGGTTCCACAGTTAGTACAAGAACTATGATTCAAATTTTTACCAAGCTTCGTGATGGTCTCAATATATGTCATATTAATGCCCAAAGTTTACTTCACTAGATGGATGAATTTTGTTTCTTGTTTGAGGAATCTAAAATTGATATAGTGTGTGTATCTGAAACATGGTTTAGGAGAGATCTACCTGATAGCCTTGTTTCATGGGATATGCTGGTGGGGTAGCAATTTATATCAAGAACGGGATACATCATAAGGAAGTTGCGAGATCGAAGGATAATAAGCCAATTGAATATTTATTCATGGAAATTTCTGGTGGTGACCGAAAATTATTGTTGGGTTGCACTTATCGTCCAGGTTCTGATGTACCTTACGAAACATTTATGCGTGACTTGGAGCTTGTCAAATTCAAATACCAACTTGGCCAGTCAATTAACATCTATTGGTTTACATATTGTAAATACTAGAGTTGTCAACCGATTAAGAATAATTCGATTAATCGATCAAACAAAATTAAATTCTTGTTTGAATAATTTTAAAATGCCGATTTTCGAATAACGAATAAATCGATTAATTTATGTCAATTAATCGAACATATTTTTGCAAACGTAAAAAATGTGTTAAATTCGTTTGTATGATTTGAAACAATGCGAGTACTTTATTTCAACCAGTACATGTTATTTTGGATTTTGTAGTTGTTGTCGAACTGCGCATACCTAGTAGTCCGTGTTATGTTTTGAATGAAACGTTAAACAATTTTCAAGAATTGGGGTTTTTTTTACTGTCAGGTGAATAAGTTAGAAATACACTAAAAGCTATCATATAAGCTTATCATATAAGTAGAAAATATTGGTATTGTATTCTATTTTTTTATTTTTAATTATATAATTATCTTTCAGAATGAGCTCAGTTTGGAAGTATTTTACCAAGAACAAAAATGAAAAAAAAAAACAGTCACATGTAACAAGTGTCCTAAAGTATACAAAATTGTTGGATCAACAACAAAAAAAAAAAATTATTAATTATTTTTAACAGATTTACTAAAACGCATTAAAATAAGAATAAATAAGAGACGTATAAAACTTTAAAATACGTTCATAATATTTTTTAAATTCTGGAAATTTTTCGTGCAATGAAAGTTTTTCAAATATTCTGCAAAAATTAAACTAAAGAATATGCTGTGGTTACTTTTATGGTGAAAGTAACCACAATAATAGCGCTGGAAAATGTTTAGAACGTCTGAAATACATGAAGAATACCGCAAAGCCCGTCGAAATGTTAATAAAAGCATTAGAGATGCGAAAACAAATTACTATTCAAACCGCTTCAGGTCTGCTGTAGACTCAAAAAGGAAATGGCAAACAATCAGGGAAATTGGTATTGGCAACAAAATGACTCCTCCTTCTAATATTGATGTTAATGAATTAAATAAATCATTTATTAACATTCCATCTTGTATATCCGAGGATAGCAATGATACTGCCAACAAGTTATATGTAGATCCACAGGGAGAAGTTTTAAGGCCTCCACATCAACCCTCAGCATTACCCTCATTACGTCGATTTAATTTTACATGTGTACCTCAATCTGATGTTTTATCACATTGTCTATCAGTGACATCCAATGCAGTTGGGTCTGACCAGATCCACCCAAAATTCTTAAAACTCCTTCTCCCTAAGTTATTAGCCCACATCACACACATCTTCAATACAATAATAACTACCTGCCAATTTCCAAGTTGCTGGAAGTATGCAAAGGTCATCCCTCTACCCAAAACTGCAAATGAGTATCGACCCATTTCAATATTACCTTATTTATCTAAAGCTTTTGAACGATTGTTACATGAGCAAATGAGTAAATATCTAACTAATAACCAACTCCTAGTTAGTATTTAATCTGGATTTAGACAAAACCATAGCTATGTTACATCGCTCTTCAGTGTATCTGAAGATATCCGTTGCAGTATTGGTGATGGTTGTGTTACGTTTCTGGTGCTCTTGAATCATTCTAAAGCATTTGATTCTCTTAACCACGAAATTCTCTGCAGTAAGTTATCTAATAAATTTAATTTTTCTTCAACTGCCAGTTCATTACTAGCAACATATCTTACTGATCGTTACCAGTCTGTATCCGTTCGTGATTCAATATCTACTGCACTACCTGTGCCTGAAGGAGTGCCGCAAGGTTCCATTCTCGTACCACTATTGTTTACGCTATATATTAATGACCTACCTAGCCAACTTTTACACAGTAACATCCACATATATGCTGATGATGTACAAATTTATATAAGTTGTAAGAGAAGCCATATACATGAGTGTATTGGAAAGCTTAATGTTGACCTCAAGCAAATTTTCATATGGGCGTCGTCTAATAGACTGTACTTGAATCCAAAAAAATCTAAATAGCCCAAAGGAATCAAAACATAGTTATAGATACCCCGATCCTACTAGAAAATCAAAATATTACTTTCGTTGATTCAGCTAAGAATCTTGGTATTATTTTCAATAAATCACTTCAATGGAACACTCATGTAAACTATGTTTCTGGAAAAATATTCTCAATGCTCAGAACGCTATACGCTTTACAACATCTTACACCTCTAAATATTCGTGTGCTTCTGGCGAAAACCTTTTTAATGCCTAAGCTGTTATATGGCTGTGAAGTTTTTGCGTATTGCGAGTCTTATAGTAAAAGCAGATTAGTAGTAGCATATAACGCGATCCTGCGATATGTCTACGATATAAAAAGATATGATGGAACTTCTCAATATTCTAAATCTTTATAGTTATAGAGTTGATCTTCTGGGCTTGCTTAAGATTAAGTCATTAGTTCTTCTACACAAAATTATTTACACAAAAGAACCAATTTATTTATTCAATCGCCTTCAATTCGCACGATCTAATAGAGAAAAACACATTATTCAATTTAGATATCGAACATTAATCTCGGAGTGGCAGTTCTTCACTAATACTATACAACTGTGGAACTCTCTACCCAACACTTTGCAAAATACAGGCAACGTTGTACAATTCAAAAAGAAATTGTTCTCAATGTTTTAATTGTATTTTTCAATATTTCATGTTATTATATATGTATACATATTATCATATTATATCCTTTTTTTCTTTTTATGTAATTATTATAAAACTCAAACAAATTTATTATAACGATTTATGATCACATACTATAACTAAAAAGATTCATATCTTGTTGTATGTGGTATCCGCTTTTTAATAAATAAATAAATAAATAAAATAAAATAAATAAAGAATGCAAATTTGTTCAGTGTTGCTAGTTCTATGGTATTCGAAATTTTGTACTTTAAATTCAGGACAAAGCAGTGCATTTTCTGTAATTTCATGTATATAAAGAAAAAGAACTGTATCAGTTTTCCATCCCTGGCGTGAAGCAACGCACAAAGCTAAAAACACAAAAGTTTGCATAAATATGTTTGAACTTTCATACAATACTCTTCACACAAAAACATGCCACGCCAACATAATTATATCCAATTTGCACAAACGAATGCCAAACGCAAAGGACTCCCTTAAGGGGAACCACAAAAAAAAAAATAATGCAACGAAAAATGGATTTTAAGTAACCCTAACATAATTTTCTATTTCACCACACAGGCATATGCACATATACACTTACAAATACAAATATCAAACAACATCATACCAGTCATTCATTCATTTCAAATCCTGACTTATTTTTCTTTCCACTTTGATGGCATTTTTCATTTTGTTAACATGTAGAGGCAACAAAAAAAAAAAAAAAAAAAACATGCAGAAGCAGAAAAAAAAAGAAATCTGAATACAATATTAATATGCTGCTGAAAGAATTGCGCGGTTCACACAATCAAGCTTCCATAGTTACATTTGCATGTTCATAAACTGAAAAGCTTAAAATCATTTAGACTGCTGTGTGTGTTAAACAGTTTTTTTTTTCTAAATGAAATCCAAAAACTTTTGTATATTTTTTGTGAAAATGCTCATTTTATAAATCTTGTCGTCGACATTAAAGCCAACTAAAGAATTGATCCACCCAAAAAGCAGAATTGCTGGGCCAGAGTGTTCAGTGAATTCAGTAATCTGTTGCGAAAGAGGATTTTCAGATAAAAATATTTTGTGTTTTACTCTGCATGACGCAAAAATAGAAGCACTTATCTCCTTCACATATCGCGGTAGTATTAAATAAAATTCTGGTGCTTTATTCCGGTTAAGATATAAAGTTACGTTTAGGTAAAGCTAAAGCTGCCTTCGTCTTGGCACTCCACAATCAGATCTTGAGACACAACAATAACCATATTTAACTTTAACGTAAAGCCTGTCCTTCTGTACGCATGTGAAATGTGAAACCTATTCAATCGTGAATTGAAAACAATCCAAACTTTTGTGAATCGCTGCCTGCACAGAATTTTTCTATTATTCTGGATTAGCAACATCACATATAGTAAGTTGTGGAAACAGAAGCAGCAAGCACCTATTCATACATAAACAAAGCGAGGTGAATAATACTGACTAGAACTTTCCCTCTACGCAAATCTCAAGATGTCGTAATAAGACAAGGTATTAAGCAGGCGTCTCAAGAAAGACAAAGAAGAAGCCGTCCAACCAAAAAATGGAGAAGATTAGTTGAAGATGGATGCAGTAGAGGCTGGTGTATCCTGCCATCAAATTAAAGAAATTTCTAGCGACAATCCTTAATGGAAACGCTTTCTTGTCCTCGGTGAAGCTCTATGAGAAAATATACACACTTATACATACATACATATATCCAAGAAATTTCAATGAAAAATTACCCCAATGAGAGATGGCCCAAAACAAAAATTTAGACACAAATTTCGGTATAATTTTTATGTGTTTTGTGCCTTTTTTATTTTATGTGTTTAAGGCCATTTATAACTTTTTATTTTTCAATTTGTCGCAATATTTCCAAATTGTTTTTGAATTGTTTTATTTTTAAATTTCTTAGTTTAAGGAAATTTTTTGGACAATCTTTAATTTTATGACCACTTTTCAGTTTGGGGCCATTTTTCATGGAACGACCCAAGAACATAAATTTGAAAAGTAATTTATTTGTCTATGACACAATGAAAATTGGAGTTCGCTCGTTAATTTATTTTTAAATCTGAAATAAAATCTTGTTTCTTTTCAAAGTCTGACTAATTAATTTGCAAAATTCTTGCCTTAGGTTGTAAAAACAATGAACACAGAATAATTTGTATGTTATTGTTCTTGTCGCATTGCAATTAAAAAAAAAAAGGAAAAAAAGTAACTAATTTTTTCATTCAATGCCTGACTGAAATATTATGAGTTGTGCTTGATGGTTTTTGAATGTCTTCTTCAATGTCTGCTTATGCATATGCTAGTTCAACATGTTGCATCACTGTTAATACTCTATACATAGTTGGGAATATTAAATGTAGTGCGCTGAGGCACGCAAATAGGCCCATTGCATATATGCAACACACAAAAAAAAAAAAAACAACAAACAACAACAATAAACAAACAAAAAAAGAAATAAGAAAATAGTGCCGTTTGTATACAGAGCAAAGTAAATACTCGTATCAAAATAATTTTTACAATTTTGCTGCCAACCAAAAAAATGCACAAGCACACACAAACACATACTCGTACACACGCATACAAATTTACGAACGATGGCTGAATCACTGACTCACAACATCTGAACAAAAGATGTAAAAGGGCGAAGAGTTTATCCGTCGGCATAGGAACATTTTATTTTATATGTTTTTGATTACATATGTATGAGTACGTGAGTGGGTATTTATTCTTTAACTGAATATTTATGTACAACTATTTACGTGCCAGAGTATGTGCCAGTTTTAAATGAGTGACTGAATGAATGGATGAACGAATGTGTTTAACAGCAACAGTTGTTGTAAAAGCTTTTGTAGGCAACAGTAGTGTATCATCAACAAATACGGTGTAAAAAATGAACTCTAGTTTTGAGTGTATGAATCCGTGTAAGAATTGTGCCACTTATTCGGTGCTTTAAGAAGATAAAGCAAATAATAAAATTGTTAAAGGGATTTTTGCGTCATGTTTTTTCTTTTGGCAATTTACAGAAGGACTTGGAAATATAGCAGATACCTTTAATTCCTGAAATTAAATGGAGCAGTCATATGTTGCATCGCTATAAAGAACTGTTGTGTTTTGTTGTTACATTATTTACAGTTTTGATGAGCTCTTTTTTATTTTTGGCCGTTATTTATTTGTTATGTTGTAGAAAAAAAAAATCCTATGACTTAAATGTAACAAAAGGAAAATGTAACTTAAACTTAATGGAATGATTCACAAGTTGTTGTAAGTGTTCTACACCGTATAAATGATGCTGGCATTCATACGATCTACAGACAGCACTTAAAGCAACTTGTGAATTACACCCGATTCACACGATGATTAAAAATGCTGACTAAATGTCATAATAAGTTTCTTGGTAGACGAACCGGTGTAGAGAAGACAGAGGGTTAGAAAAATAATCACGTTTTCTGTTTTCCATGCAGTTTTTTTTTTAATTTCTTTTTACTTTTGTTTCAGTTTTTGTTATTAGTTTTTATTCGTTTTCTACTTTCATAGAAGATTGAGTGATTATATGCTTAACAAATCATAGTAATATTTATAAAGGCCAGTGGATTTTAGAAGATACATATGTATGTACTTTTAAAGATAAATAAAAAATAAATTATGCTTTTTAATTACCGTGTGAATGGGGTGTTAGTTAAGTACAATAGGGATGATATGATTTTGAAGTGACGTTTCGGCCATTCGTAATATGTCATTTGTTTTTATTGTATTCAGTATTGTTTACAATTTCATCATGGAGAGATATACGCAAAAACACCTTTACAAATTATTCAGTTTTATTATCAAAATAATCGTTCCTCAATTGCAACTTTTCGTGTGTTTTTGCCAATTTTTGGTCGTAATAATCGTCCAAGTCTGCTCGCTATTCGTCGAATTGTTGAAAATTTTGAGCTTACATTTTCTTTACATAATGTTCAAGTGCCAATAAGACAAAGAACCGCTCGAAATAATGCAAATATTGCTGCCGTTCAGGCAAGTGTTGCTGAAGACCGCAATTTGTCGATTCCAAGACGTTCTCAACAATTGGGACTGTCACAAACCAATTTTGAGAAAGGGTTTGCATCCGTATAAAATTGTTCTCACTCAAGAACTGAAGCCATTGGACCACAATAACCGTCGTGAATTTGCTGATTTTGTCACACAGCAAATGCAACAATTGAATTATAGCGAGAAAAGTTTGGAGATTCTATTATTTCAAGTAATTGTGATATTGAATGGCCTCCAAGAAGTTGTGATTTAACACCATAAAATTAGTTCTTGTTGGGTTATTTGAAGTCTTTGGTCTTTCGATATAAACCAGACTCTCTTCAAGCTTTACAAGTCAATATTGAACGTGCCATTCATGAATTACGACTTGATTTAGTGGAGAAAGTGCTCGAAAATTAGGTTCATCGAATTCGTTCCTGCAGAAGAAGTCGTGGAGGCCATTTGAATGACGTTTTATTTAGAACTTAATTGTATCGATTGTGCTTCACATTAAATTTTTTCACTGATTTTTTTTTGATAAATTTTAATATTTATTGAATCTTCGATTATCAATAAGTTTTTCAAATCCTAAATCTAAAAATATTAAATACTAGCCTATCCCGGTGTGCTTCGCTACCCCCCTCGTTATAAAATATAATTAAAAGTATTTATATATCCTATTGTGAAAATTTAATGACGATCGGTCCAGCAGTTAAGACTATATTACGATTTTAAATTTTCCTAAAAAGGGCGTGGTCCCACCCACTTTTCTCCTGGTACGTATTCCAAATTATGCCAATACCGTATGTACCAAATATCATCAACGTAGGTCAAAAAATGCCCAAAATATGGCGATTGAAATTTTTGGGTTATATGGGCGGTGCCACGCCTCTTTTTCCGATCAAAACTTCATAAAGCCTATTATTCCTTCCAGAGTCACAGTAACATGCTGTGAACATTTCAGGAAGATCGGTCCAAGGGTTTGGTTTTCCTAAAAAAGGGGCGTGGTCCCACCCACTTTTCTCCTGGTACGGATTCCAAATTATGCCAATACCATACGTACCAAATATCATCGACGTAGGTCAAAAAATGCCCAAAATATGGCGATTTAAATTTTTGGGTTATATGGGCGGTGCCACGCCTCTTTGTCCAAATATTTTTTTCTACAAACCATTCGGGGTCAACAGTGAACCAAATTAAAAACGAATCAGCCAAATCCGTTACTCCGTTCTTTAGTTATGCTGTCACAAACACACGCCAACTCATTTTTATATATATTAGATAAGTTTATCCAATGCTAACAAAATTTTTAATTTCAACGGTTAATTTATGTTGTTTTACATCTCTCGTGTACGGCTGAGAAAAAGAGTATCCCTTCTTTTCAGCCGGGTGTGGCCTCTATAATTTAAAATATTGCGTGCAAATACATTTGGGTGCACCTCAAGTTTTTCTTATATATTTTTTAGCGTTTTTTGAAAATACTGTCTTCACCAACGGAACATCTAAATCTTTATGAATTCGAAGATTTCTGACATACCAGTGGGCTGCTGTAATTGTACGTAGAATTTAAAACAAAAAAAAAAAATTTTAAATAGACGAAACACCTGAAGAAGTCAACAAACAATTGACGAAACGTTGGGTAAAAAATGTAATAAAGCTGTTTTATTAACATTAACTACGTTAGGCCTTATTAGCTTAAAAAAGAAAAATTTGCATCATTGGCCAAATAATTCCTACAACACAAGAATTAAAAATATTTCATTGAAATACATTAATTTTAAACAAAGCAAATAATTATAAGCGTAGATTAATGCTAGAAATGTTACAGATCAGTAAAGTTCACAATACACAACGGATTAATTACAAAATAGATACAGCAATTATAGCTCAGAATTATAGATATTTAGTTAATAGAAGTAGAAATTTAAGCTAACTTTTTGTTAAATATTTTGTTTTGTTTTTATATATTAATGTTCTCTATAATCCTTAAGATATGCTTTAAAATAATTTTGTTAATGTGTTCATACAAATATTAATTTTTTGATTTGGCGCCAGAAAATATTTTTTTAAATAGTTTTTCAATTTCCTATCAAAAATTTGTAAACAAACAAAACATTTTTTCATATAAATATTAACGTAATATAACCCTGAAGAAGCTACCCATTGTTTGGTAGCAAAATATTGGTTTTTTAAAAATAAAATTTGTTATTGTTATTTTTTTATAAAAAAAAACATAAAAGTGGATCTTTAACTCGCGAAAATCGGACTGAAAATAAATCTAATAAAAGATCGAAGAAATTAGAAGAATTATCTATTTAAGTAATGTCTTTTAATATAAAATATACTTTGATAAAAATTTTTAATTCACACACACAATATTTGGTCGTAGGCCATTTTTAAACCATTTTTTGTTTGAACAATTTTGTGCGATTAAGCTGTTTTTTTGGACTATATATCTGCACCAGTAGAATTTAATATATATTTTCTGTGCCGCAATGCATGTAATTAGCAGTCTACGTAAAGTTTTTGGTAAACAGATCTTCAGATTTCGGAGGACCGCAAGAATGTGGAAATCGGCTTCAGCAGTTGTTGTTTATGTTTGTGGTCCAGCAATTTAGTATACGCATTTTGTGAGCCACACATCACTTCATCAGCATTCAGGGGATTTACTCGAAAAGAAAACTGTTCTAATTTGTATTTGGAAATGTTTCGTTTCGAAATTACATATTATCCCCCCAGGAGTCGTTAGTTTCAATGAAACTTAAAGATTCATATAATATTAAATTTTTCTAAAAATATCTGCTTAGGTTTCTTTCCTTAGGACTTTGAGTAGACTGCTCAATTTATGAACATAGTGCATCATTTAATTCCAACAGTTTGTATTTAATTTTATTTGTTTATAGTTTGTTGTTCTATTTAGTGATTTATTTTTACGATTTTCACTCATGCACGCACTCATCTGTTTTTTTTTTTGCCACACATATGCACAATCAGATAAACACATACATACATACTTGTATATACGAAATAATATTATAGAGTTCATTAAGGACACATTGCTGCAACATTTGCTGGTAAATACTCTTTATAAATAACTTGAGAATTGGACTATAAAATTGTCATACACAAATGTCAGTAGACGGTGGATGACATTTAAAGCTTATAGATTGAAAAAGTTTTAAAATTTAAATATTTTACTGAATTTTCATAAAAGAATAATACGTTTCCTAGTTAGTTTATATTACGTTTCTATGGCATACCCATAGACGTTTAAAATATAATTTAACTTTGCTGAAATTATGAATAAATTTAGATTATTAAATAATTCAAACTAAAAAGAAAACTAAAAGTGTCTACACAAAATTTATTTAATACTAAACAAAACTGTATTAAAAGCTTTAATATCATGTAAATTTATTTATGGTATTATGCGGCATTATATATTTTTGCTGACGGCTGCGTCTGATTAATATTTGCTTGTTGAATAGAAATCACTCATACGCAAATGTTATTTTGTACTCCAGCAAGACTGGCTTGTGGTATTATTTCCTGATATCGTTGGTCTCAATTAAAAATACCCTAACTCAAATAATTTTAACTTTACAGGAGAAGGTAAAAACATAATGGAAACTGTAACGATCTCCACACATCTATAATTCTACAATTGCTTGTAAAATCATTATTTTTTTGTTACACTATTGCAATAAATTTTTGCGACGACATGTATTTGAGGGTAATGTATTCGATTCACTGAAAAACATAATTCTGTAAAAAATAATATAATATAAATATATGCTGCCGTTTGATTATCTTAACAAGTTTGCCAAAGTTTCAAAGAATATTTCTTAAAGATACTACCTTGCCCTTCTATGTATGAGTGTGCTTTGAATACATACGTTCAATAGAAATAAAAATACAAACAAGTTTTTGTAGAATTTCTTTCATAGTTTCATAAAATTTTACTATTGAAATTTTTTATATATAAAAAAGTAGAAATCATTTTTAAAAATCTGTATCCTTTATGAAACACAACTAGTTTTTTATAGTATCGACTTATTTAAGACCAAATTACTGCTTTTCTGCTTTCTCGAGAATCGTAAAAACAACATCATAAATTAAAGTTTAGCGTTATTGTTCACAAACGTTTTCTTAGAGGTTAAAAAGCAAAATCCGCTAAAATAGTATTCACAAACGCTTAATAGCGCTGTGAGGCGGTAATTACACGCTAAAAAACTCGAAAAGTTTATTGTAGGCATTACCCTACTTTAGTCATTTAATAAGTTGGCATTTGCATATTTTAAAGTAAAAAAACAATCACTATTTACTTTAAAAAATTTGAAAAATAAAAAAAGATTCAATTAAAGTAATGATTGTAATAAATATAATTTCGAGATTCGTTAGTATTACACAAAATATATGTATATTAGGGCGGGTCGATTTAAAAATCGCACAAATTGCAAAAAAAAATCGTATTCTAGGGTTCAAATTAAGAAACTTTGCCGAAGGAACCATACCTCTACAATGTATTTTGATGTCCCGACTTTTGACCCGAAGGTTCAAATTTTGAAAAATCTCACTTTGACCCATTTAGAGTGCCTCAATCGAGTCAAAATGTATGACCACCCCCACTAGCTTTGGAGGGCCGACCCACCTATGCCAGTGGCATACCCCCAATAACCACCTCTGGGAGGTTCACCATACAAACATTTAAAAAAATTACCATTTTTGACACTTTACAAGAAAAAATCAGCGTCAAAAGTCGGGACATCAAAATACATTGTAGAGGTATGGTTCTTTCGGCAAAGTTTGTTATTTTGACCCCTAAGATACGATTTTCCTTGTAGTTTGAGCGATTTTTTTTGCCTCCATAGAAATCGACCCGCCCTAATGTATATACATATAACTGTATTTTTTTTTATTAAATTAAATATTTTACAGAAAACATATTTCAATTCTTCCGATTCTTCCAGTCCTTCTGCCATCCTTAAATATGTACGTAAAATAAGAAAATTCAAGAAGGAATACATATAGGGTGTTTTTTAAAGAGTGCCACAACTTTGAGTTGCATCACTGCTTTATTTGAGCACCCATTTAACAGCTGAAATTTGCTTTTTGTTTAGTTTGCTTTGAAATTCCATTATGAATCGGCTTACAAAAGTGCAACGCGTGCAAATCGTTGAAATTCTTAATCAAAATAATTGTTCAGCCGGGCGCTACAATTGAATAACTCCATGAAACTTTTGATGAAAAAATAATTTCACGTAATGGCCCAATTAATTGGCCACCAAGATCGAGTGATTTAAACCCACTAGATTATTTTCTTTGGGGTTATGTTAAGTCACTTCGTCGATAAACCACAAACAATTGAACACCTGGAAATCAACATTCGAAGATTTATCGGCGAAATACGGCCGCAAATGCTGCGAAAAGTTGTTAAAAAGTGGTGTTCCAGATTGCGCATTTAAGCACCAGCCGTGGCGGCCACATGACAGAAATCATATTTAAACATTAATTTAATAAAATTTTCTTTCCAATAAAGCCCGTTTTATTGATATTAAAAATATTTTGCCTTGTTTTATTATGATTTAAACTTGTGTCACTCTATAAAAAACACCCTTTACATATATTTTTCCAAGAATTCTTTCCATATTAGAAAGGCAAAAAAAATTTGCCAAGCTGACAGGTTGCCTAGAAGTGAGATGGAATTGTACCTATGAAGAGCTTGGTCCTTATTTTGATCTCAGTACTTTTTACGGCCGAGATATTTTGTAAGGAAGTTGGCCTTCTTTTCACATTTGTGTTTGTGTGCGGATCTCACTTCTTTTCTCTAAGTTGTTTTTGTATAAATTTTTATATGTATTGCTTATCTGGGCCTACCTGTGAACGAAATTTAAGCTTTCTAGCTCTACTGGAAGTACCCCATACAAAGAAGGGGCGCCCAAGTCCCCCCGGGTGGAAAATGCCCGTTTTCAGATTTTCTGGTTAATTTCTCACCAAGACCTACCTGTGTACCGAATTTCAGCTCTCTAGCTATACTGGAAGTGCCCAATAATATAGATGAGTGAGTGAGTGAGTCAGTGAATATGTACTAAAATATGGACTATTCACACCTTAATATCTCGGAAAGCTTTTACGGTAGAACTTTCAGTTTTAAATTTATATTATGATCAAGAGGAGCAAAGTTATGAGGGGGTTAAAACAGCTCGAATGATTTCGTGTAAATATACACACTGTGTGACCGAACTTGGCCTGGTGCACTACCGTGCGCCTAGATACTGTTAGATACTTCTTTTTTTGCATGATTTTGTGCATAATTTTTCACCTTTCAACCATAAAAGGATTAAAGAATTTCCAAATCAATAAGACAAACAAATTAGTGGTGTGTAAACAAATGCAACGTACTCGGTATTGCAATACATTTATAATAACTTATGAAAACACTTTGTTAGCAATGTCGCTACAACACCTCTTAATAAATTTAAATAACTTTTTGATTATTATAAGCAATTGACTATTAATCTAAATTGTTTAAATAAAATTTATAATCCATTATTTTCACATTTTCAAACCATTAGAGACAACTTGCTTATCGAGTATTTTATTCTACGCAACACTAATTATAATTTGACAATTAAAACAAGATAATGTTGTTAGCACAGAATCGCAACACTGAAAAAATCACACAATAGTAAATTTGGCTTTATTAAACGTTTGTTAATAATGTTTCTTATTACCGGCTAATAAGACAAAAACTAATTATTATCTAATGTGAGCAATTGGCTTTAATAAGAATTTTTTTATGAATAACACTTTAAAAGTTAACAAATGCAATAAAATGTTTCGCTAATATTTTATATATTTGTCACTATCAAATAATGTTTTGAATTCATATCAGACAGAATTCTTCTTAAAGAGCCAATACTTTTTTTTTAAGTGTCCCTGCATATTCTTTTTTTTCTTAAATCTTTAAATTTTATTTTGCAACAAATTTTTTTATAGAATTGTAATAAAATAAATCCAAGAAAAATAAAAAAAGAATATTATATACATTTATGGTGCATTGTACAATAAAATTGCTAATGAAATGAAGCTGCTCGTAAATTTTTCAATTGAATTTAAACGAAAAATGTATGTCAAAGGGTGAATAAATACAAATAATTATTTAAGCAATATTTAAGAGAATACAACACGAATGAATAATATTCAGAGTCCTGGCATTTTAGCCACATATCTGTATGCGTGTGTGTTACAACAAAGAATATTTAATTTAAGAGCTAAAATGCCGGGAGAGAGTGTAACAAGTACTCGTATTTAAAGAGATTTATAGAAAAACGGGAACATAGAAAATAAGAACTGTTATAATGGTTGCAGTATTTGTTGTAGGAGTTAAACAATTGTTGCTGCTATAAATGTTAACGGCTAACTGAGAAGTTTGGTAAAAATTACATCGAGAGAGAGAGAGAGTGAAATTAAGAAACAGAGAATAATATTTTGCTAATAATAGCATTTTGTTGGGGGAGACAGTAAAATAATAATGATGTTGTTTATAATGCTTGAGTTAATGATAATTATTGTGATTGTTGCTGGTGTTGCCTGGTCGTTGTCCTCATTTCTTATTATACATATTCTTGTTTTCCTTCTTATTTCTCAGCTTTGCCATACTAGAGTTATTTTCTATTGCTGCTCTTGTGCTCTATCTAGGTGCCATTATTTCAACAGCTTTACTCCTACGAAATACTAATAATGCTTTTCAAATTTTATTCCATTCTGTTTCATGTTGCACTTATCTATTCTCCCAACGATGATGAAGGAAGGATATTTAAAGGGAATTTTTATATTTTATTCTAAATACGCATGTATATGAATATGCTCTATATTTAAGTTATTTAAAATAATGTAAATATGTACTTATGTATGTATGTTTGTATTTGGTTGTTTTGCTTGTCACTCTTTTTATTTTTGATGTTGTTTTATTTTATTTTTTTTTACTGTTTTTTTAGAGTTTTTCTATTGTAATGTTTTTCAAGAACCTCATGTTTTTTTTCTTCTGCTTTTGTTATAAAGTTGTTATTCTTGTTACAGTTGTATTTGTTTTTCTAACACGATAAGCATAAAGAATAAGAATAAGCATAAAAAGTAAAACTGTAACCATATTCTTGTTATTTACTTGTAGCCAGAATCATCATTATCATCATCAAGTTTATCAATTGGAGATGAGTTTGGTACTTTTGGATTTTTTTTGTTACATCTGTGGCAATTAGAAAAAAAGAGCTTAAGGGCCAATAATTGACTTCGTATTTAAATACTGATTCAGCTAATTTTCATTTAAATTTATGTTGCATTTAAGTGCTACTTCTGTTTTCCAGTCGAATTTCATTGTTCTTATTTAATTGAGTTAAAAACTTGGTAGCACAACGTAATATAATTAATTTCCCACAAATTTCCCTACAGAACAGCTGACTAGAACAAATAAAATAAAATAAAAAAAAAAATATATATTTATTTTAGCTAAAAATAAGAATAATTATGAACTGCTGAATTATTTTAAAAGAATAAAAGCAACTTTCAAAATGAATAAAAAGATAATAGCAACAAAACAAGCCAAAATTGTATGCAACTTGTCAGCAGCCACAAATTTTTTAATTGGCTTTGTTCTAAATAAGAAGAACAAGAAGTCAAAAACATATGGAAATTCCTAAAACTCATGTATTATTTCAATGCACAATGTTGGCTACTTAACGTTGACTTAATTTTGTAGTGAAAAACTCAATATTGTGTATAAATAGCATTTAAAAGTAAATGACACATAAATCACCACTGAATTATTGGCCCTAAGTCATATATATGTTTAAGTGGGTTTATTGTACTTAAAGTCAGTCATTCGATTCGATTCGATATAACAAAGATATTCAATTTGAAATAATTTACTTATACAGTGGCTCAAACGTATGACGTTATTCAAATGCCGAATTTTTCGCTCCAACGAAACTGATTCTTAAAAATTTTAATGCAGAGTTGTATATTATTAAAAAAAATGTTAAAACAATGTATAATGAATGTATCCGTACAAAAACACAAATGTGAAAATAAGGCCAAGTTCCTATCCAAAATATTTCGGCTGTAAAAAGTACTGAGATCAAAATATGCACCAAGTTCATGATAGGTACAATTCCATCTCATTTCTAGGCAACCTATAAGTTTGGCGAAATTTTTCCAAGAATTCTTTCCCATATTAGAAAGGCAAAAAAATTTTGCCAAGCTATACTGGAAGTGCCCCATACAAAGAAGGGGAACCCTAGTCCCCCAGGTGAAAAGTGCCCGTTTAAAAATTATTTTCGTTAATTTCTCATCAGGAAATAAAATTTTACCTGTGAGGTCACTTCTGTGGGGAGACCTTATGTTTCAAGTTTAATTATATTATGATCATGAGGAGCAAATTTATGAGGGGGGGGGGGGGGGGGGGGGTAAAAACAGCTCGAATGGTTTCGTGTATATATACACACACTGTGTGGCCGAACTTGGACTAGATATTGCATCAAACTTTTCTAGAATCAGTTGCATTGAAGCGAAAAAATTGGGATTTGAATAATCTCATACCTAATAATCTCAAACCGATTACAAACCGGTTAAGAACTGCTTACAGACCGGTTACGGATCAATCATTCGACTTTCGGCCGCTGCACAGGATTCTTATAATTAAGTTGTTGAAATTGTGCATGCGATCGACTAACAGCTCTTAAGTTATTTTGGAGCACCTTTACCAATTTTAATGTTATTTAATTTGCAGAAATTTCAAGTTAATAATTAATTTTTATGGATCGCAAGATGCGTTTTAATGTCACATGGGACTATTTGTGTTAAGATACTCTGTAATATTTGACATTCTTTAATTTTTATTATACCAATCGGAATGGTTTTAATTCTGTACTCGTAGTTGTATTCCGAACATTTTTGATTTACATTTTTTAGATTCATTTTATTTTGTATTTTGATTTTACATTGAGTGATAAAGTTTTCCATGTCCATCGGCGGGCGTCTCTTTAAATTGTTTTTACTAGCAAATTTCATGTCATGACTTTTTATTGACATGCAAAACTGACACTCCTAAAAGTATACATGTTTTTTTGCATTGTTTACTACAAATTAAATTAGTAAAACGTTTAGTTTTCAATTCCATTATGAATTTTCCAATTTTTCTTTTCTAAAGATTCAACTTTCGGAATTGAAAACACTTTCGAGCGGAAAAGAGTTCTGTGACATGGCTGAGAGTCTCTATAATAATACAAGAGCTGTATATGTAGGTCTGATCGCTTTTCAATACCAATATTCTCGTCGTAGTAAGACCACAGTTATGTATAACTTAGAAAGAAATAATGTTTTTTCAAACATAATATTTTTATGAATAGAATAGAAATAATAAATCGCTTTAGAATTAAGGATATGCCAAACATAAAAATTTCTGCTTTTGGCCAATATGATGCAACCATTAAAGTACTATTAGCACTATAAAGTTTTATACTTTTATGTTCATTTCTCTCATCTCTGTCATCAATTCATTTTGTTCGTCGTAAGGATTGCAAAATTTCGTCGTTCGTTGTTTCTTTTACTCAAGCATTTATATATTTTTCTGTACGAGTTTGGATGTTCAAATATTGTCTTTTTATTGCCCTGTGTCACAGACATTGTTGGTGTATTTGCTATTTTTAGTAGTATTAGTGGCAATACTTCAACAAAATGAACATTTCAGTGTACGGTGTGTGCTCTAAAAAAAGTTTAGTTGTCAGTTTATTATACACGACTGCAGTTCTATTAAAATACGCTCAATCGTGTTGGTTTCATCCAAAAAAATTTTTTCGTTTTGAAGAAGAAAAAATTTCGAAAATATTCGTATGCAAAAAGGAAACGAATACTAAAATTAGACCAGCAAAGATTTTCTCAGCACAATATTAGCTATGTTTTCCAGACAAACATGAAAAATTAGTTTTTTCATTAACTTTTAATGCTAAAAAAAAGCAAGGAAAATATAAAAAAAAGAATCCAAATAAAAAGAAAATTAACACAAACACAATTGTGCCATTAAAAGTAGAATTATTTGAACATCGTACAGTAATTTGTTGTAACAAGTTGTTTTTTGGTTGTTTTTTTTTATCGTGTATCAGTGAGTGCGTGTGGTTCTTAGCTCGACTGTATGTATGTGTGGCTGTTCTTTAGCGTCTTAAAATCCTTTTTTGTAGGTTGCCGTTATTTCTTTACTCGGTTTTATTTATTCTTGTTCATTGTCTACCTTGACTTAGGTCGCGATAATGTAATGAATACAAATGTTGTTGTAAATTAGAAAATTTCTTTCGTATTTTATTTCAAATGTGTGCGGGAATTTTATTTTTACTCTTTGTTCATCGTTAAATACCAAACAAACGTAACTTCTAATATTAATTTTATCAAACCGGCTTTAATTTTTGTAAATTTGCCAAACACATGTTTGCTGTTTCTTTCTCTCTTTTTGCTTTCAAACAACGATTGTGTTGTGTTTGTCTTTTAAGGACCATTTTAGACGTCTTCTATCTGTTTCGCAAGTTTTCCAGACTCTGTTACGAAATTCATGAATTTTAATTAAAATCTAAAAGTACTATTTATTTTTTAAGTCTATTTAAGAATATTTTTATATATATGAGTACACAGGAAAATTATATTAATAAATTTTTGATATTAAAAGCTGAAAATTAAATTAAATTTTTCCTAATTTACAATTTGCACACAACTTTAAATGAATGCCTCCTATGAGGGTGTAACATTAAATATGGTAAGTAACTGCCACATATTTATTAATGTTTATAAGCTTAGAAATAAAGAAGCTTTGCTATTCGACTCATTTTTAACAATAGAATAATTTTATTTGAGAGTTTTGCCTTTTTTTTATTATATCTTTAAATTAGTCTTTAAGGCTGTCACAAACAAATATAAGAGGTTGACGTCTTTTCAAAATATTTAGTTGAAGGCCTACTGATACCGCACTCGCATTGTAAAATCGAAAAATATCTGACATCAAGTGTGTACTTTCATTTACTACCTGGCTCAGGGTGTCGACCGATCGAGAATGCTGAAATAAACGAAAAACAAATTATTTGTGACCTTCAAACCATCCATTTTATTTATTTTCTTAGCGGCTTTTAAAATCGGTTATTAGTGGAACGCAAGATAGATTTTTTACGTATAAAAATCAAGCGATCGACATCGTGAGCCAGGCAGTAAGAAACAAAAGGAGCTATAATTTGGGAAGGATTTCTTACTTACTTACTCGTCGTATGGTTTCTTCTTTTATTGGAAAATTTTCATGATCAAAGGAAAATATTTACCCAAAATAAGTTTAGTGTTTATCCAAATAATGATTAAAAATTGTTTATGATGATGCTGCCATCAGCCGTTGTTTTGTGACAACGTCTCCATATAATGGTGTCCTTGCTTTGGTTTGGCATTTTTCTGATCACATCGCATTGACATGTATTCCCCCCTGTAGGTGACACTTTCTGCACGTCAATGTGATGATGCTGACCCATTTTTTCGTGTGTCAAGAGAGTGCGTGGGTGTGTGATATTTTTTCTCGAACGTGGGGAAAGGGGTGTTGGAATTCCTTTATTTAAATTTCTTTTGGCAAATTATCTCTCAAATTAAATAAAAATTTCTATTGAATTAATATTTTTTGTGTGATTATATTACCAACTATTCTCAAAGACATGATCTATTTTATATTTTCTTTAAAAAATTTTCTAAAACCTAAAATGTTCAATTATTATTTTAATAAAGCTTATAGTACTTTTAATTTTTTTTTTCAATTTTTTTCTACATTAACATACATTTTCTTGGGGGTAAAATGAGCAAAAGCTGGTACTTTTAGCATTTATTTCTTTTTTCAATAAATTTGGTACACACAGAGTTTATAACTTAATTAAAATGTAGCGTGAACGAAGTAACAGGTGATTTTATCGATGGTCTTAAAAAATAACAATTAAAATTATGTACATAAAATCAATATAATCAGGTATTTACATATACGAGGTTTGTTCAAAAGAAAAGGTGAAGTTTGAATTTTTTTGAAAAGTATTTATGTATTCATCAATATCCATTTTGTCCCCTTCAATGCAATCCCCCTCAGATATAATTCACTTATGAAAGCGCTTCTTTCAATCCTCGAAACACTTCTGAAGTGCGCTTTTCGGTATGGGCATCAGCTCGTTCTTCGATTCTGACGTTATCTCATCAATTGTGGCAAAACGATTTCATTTTATTGGTCTCTTCAGTTTTGGGAATAGGAAGAAGTCGCAGGGAGCCCAATCTGGTGAATAAGGTGGTTGAGGCATGATTACGGTGTTCTTTTTGGCAAAAAAATCACAAACAAGCATTGATGTGTGAGCTGCTGCATTTAGCAATTTTGAAACAAACAAACCTGTCACACGTTTCATGCCCAAAATATTCGAGAAAATTGCAGGGCATGAACTTCTGTAATAGTGGTTCGACGATTTTCCAGAACAACTTTTATCACTTCTTAAATTGTTTCTTCCCTTGTTGACGTGGTTGCAACTCAATGAGGCTCATCGTCATTAATATCTTCTCGGCCTTCTGTAAAGCACTTTTTTGCAACAAAGTGGACTCACAGAATGCCATAGTCAACATTTCAATTGCCTTGGAGCACTTTATTACATTTTTAACGCAAAATTTATTACATATTCTTTGATCCATTTTTTTCAAAAGTCAAAAATCGAAGAACAAAAAAACGTGACTAACCTTTTCAGTTGTCAACAACAACCGACTTATTCAAATGGGCTGATAATGCCAGCATATGACTAACACATGTGTACCAACAAAACAAAAAAAAAAAAATTTCCGTAATCGAATGTACACATCCAGCGAAAATAAAAAATTCACATTTTCTTTTGAACAAACCTCCTATATACATTACATAAATATTTATGTATATATTTAATTTTAACGATAAAATATTGATCTTGGTGACCAGTTTCGATAAAGTGTTTTATTTTGTTTAAGCGTGGTTCATTTTGTCCTTTTATCGGTTTTTCAAGATTTTTGTTTATGTGTTCGATTTTCTTGAAGCGAAATTTTCGTTACGGCCTCACCCTATAGAATACCCTTTAATACTTTTTTTTTAATTTTATTGCCTACTTTTGATAATTGGATTATAATACCCGTATTGACCAGATCGCAATACAAATTAGAAATTTCACACTTAATGTTTTTCGCGTCCGCATTTAAATTTTAAACAATTTCCTCTTAGCTCGTAACAGACTGACCGACAAAATGCATCTCAGAAAAACATGAGAACAAAACAAATTTATTTTAAGAGCTCGTCGCACTCCTATCATCCCTGCTCATGTGTATGTATCACGGTAATCAATATATGTTAAATAGATCTGTTCACCATGATGGCATTTACAACAATATGAACTTTTGAAAAAAAAATTAAAACTACGAGAATTATTACAATGCTAAAAATGTTCACTTTTTTTTCTTGATATTCCTTAATCTGGTCTTATTTGTACGTTAAAAATTAAATTCATGTCGGTTTTTCTCTCCTTTTTCTTTAAATACAGATCATATCTAGTTCTTACTGAAAACAACGTTACGAACCTCCTTGCTGCCATTTTATCAATTTGATTTAAAAAGAAAGAATTTTCAGATGAATGATAATTATGTTATTGATTTATATTGATTGTGCAAAGCATACTTAAAATTACACAATTTTTTTTTTTTTAATAGAAAAGAATTTCATTTAAATAGAATTCGCAATAACAAGTTAAGTTAGGTTAGGTTAGGAAGGGTAATGTGAAATACAATACCAAGTTAAGTACTTTTAAATGTCTGAGAAGTTCAACAACATTTCTATAAGAAGTTCAAGGTTTACTTTAAGTTCGTTATTCAATCAAATTATAATAATCTGTCTCTGTGTATGTGTTTGTTCACATTTAATATGAATTTTAAATATTTAATAAAATGAAAAGTTTTGCAACCCTGTACTGATGTTTTAATATTTTCATTGTATTTGTTTTTTAGAGCACAAACAATTTGGGCCATACAGTTGTTTCTTTGTTTATTTTTTTTTTTATTTATTAATATGTAACAAATATATAATTACAACAAACAATGTATGACTGAATATGTGTTTTAACATATTCAAGCATACTCTCAAGGACGATATACTGATTTATAAAAAGAGCACATAAAATGATTAAATGCATATTCATTAATACAATCACTGACAAAAAACAAGTTACACAAATATACATACATGATAGTTAAACCAGTGATGGCCAAAAAGAGAATGTTGGTAGAACTTTTGTTTATGAGCATGTATTAGTTTAAATACAATGAACAAAATGCATGAACTTAACACAATGTCGGCATTGAATTTATTTCAGTTTGTTATGTATAAATGTTGAGATAGATAAAAAAAGTTAATAAATTATGTTAAACAAGTGTGTCATTAGAAACAATATAAAAAGGGTAAAACCTTAAAAATTTCAACCTTTAACGATTTGGTAAGAAATCCTTATTGTAAGTTTGTTTTTATTAAAAATCTGCTTATAAATAATAAACTTGAATAAAATATAGTAATGGTGCGTTTATGTAAATATTCGCTGTGTATCTAACACCCAATTCATACCATGAAATTTTACATGAATTTTATTTCACGATATTTTGTGTTTGTTGGCGAACGGGGTAGAGAAGCAAAAGGGGGAAAAAAAATTCACATTTTCAGTTCTCCGTGAGTTTTTCTTATATTTTTCTTTACACATATTCGTTTTTTGTTATTTTGCTTTATTTCATATTTCATTTTCATGTGGCAATACGCATATTCGTTTGCACGAAGTTTGTACGGAAAGAACAAATTGATGTACATACATACATACACATGTCAGATTGTTTTTATACAAATAATAAAGTAAAGAAGAATAACCGATTACGGAGAAAAAAATCAACATTTAAATCATGGGAAAAAATCATCGTATGAATGTGTAAATTTTTTAGAAGCAACTTTTGTAGAGAACTAAAGAAAAATCGTGAGTTTTATTTCATGGTGTGCATTGGGTGTAATAAAAAAAAAGGTTAAAAAGAAATGTCAAAAGGCAAAGCGACATAAACCAGCTTGTGCAAAAGCTATCATTCAACTGAATAAAATTTTGGTTTATTTTTCTACATTTTGGTGAGTAGTTTTATATTAATTCGGTTGTATGCATATAAAAAGTCGAATGAGCTGCTGCACCCTGGTGCACAAATGGCCTCCGCTGGCTACACTGTATACATATTTGCTTTCTACCTTTTTAAATTTTATATATTTTGTGTGAGTATTTAGTATTTGCATTGTATGTATGTATACAAATGTATAAATATATTTTTAGAATGTTAGTGGAAATAATATTTATGGGCGATCTGTATGTTTGCATTTGTAGTTTCTACAAATATCTATAAACTTAAATGAAAACGTTGTTGCAAAGAAATCAACAAATTTTTTAATTCTGATTTCATGAATTTTAAATAATCAACAGAAAAGTTTTTTTGTGCTGCTAAAAATTGCTTTCATATTAATAATTTTTTGTGCGTTAATTTTAAGCCTTTGAGTGCTTAAAATAGCGTAAATTTTGGTTATATTTTTTGCACCCCTATTAAATATTTTCATTGATAGTCTTTTTGTATCGATATCCTAATCAAAAAGTGTTGTTATAAAGTTTCTTTAGTATGATTATGGCTTTCAAGGATAATAGTAGAGGGAAAATTTTAATTTCAATTATATTATAATCAAAAGTTTTCTAATTTTATGATAAATTTCAAGCAAAATATGGTAACTAAAGATTTTTCATAACGCATGATGGGTAAATTTAAAAATAGAGCTTTTTTAGCTATAAGTTAAAGTGCAGAATCAGACAAAGCTTGGAAATTCTAATACAAAATAAAAAAAAAAAAAAAAACGATTTTAATTGAACATACCAACGTGGCTGTCCATTAAGTATAAAAGAAATAATTAAAAAATTTCAATTAAACAATAAGACAAGTGCATTTCTGCACTATTAATTTGAAAAATCTGATGATAAAATTTCAAATGACGTAAAGTAAAAATAGTACATGATGGCTACTGTAGTGATTGCCATTTAGATTGTTGTTTGTCTTGCAACATATTGTGATGTTATTTGAACCTTCTGTGTAGTCAAAACTATTTTTAGTCTGTTGAATTATTATGAGCTTCTGCAATTTTACTTAATTACAATTTAAAGTAGTTGCCGTAAGGCGGTTTTTACAAAAACTCTATAAAGTTTTCCTTGATGTTAGGAAATAAAAATTTCGTCTTTCAGAAGAAAATATTTAGTAAAAACTAGTTTAATGTTTATGTAAAATTTAGTAAAAAATTCATTACGGGCGCTATTTTCTTGTTGATCTTCCTAATCACTTCTCTTTTCAGTGTATTCCCTTCTTAATGAAACTCAACTTGGCACTCGAACCGAAGTACTTCGTAGGTGATAGGAACTCTAACCACCACATTACTACATTGTGCTATCTTTTAGCAGCCAACACACTTAAGTACTAAATTCGTAATTTCTTACAATAAAAAAAATAATTTTCTTCTAATTTTGTAAAAATTTCCAATATAAGACAAATATTATATACAGTGAAACTTCGATATAACGAACTTAAAGTATCCTTTAGGCATTGTTCCGTTGTACATACGAGTATGTAACAGTCAAACCTTGTTATAACGAATAATTGCCAAAAATTAAAAAGGAATCGTTATAACTATAGTTTTTCATTAAAATTTTATTTTAATGGAATATATAATGGAATATGATTTATGCCATGTGGCCGCCAAAAATTAATCTAATAGGGTTAAATCACATGATCTTGGTAGCCAATTAATTGGGCAATTATGTGAAATTATTTTTCAAAAAAAAATTCTTTCAGTAAATCAATCGTAGCGGCCGCTGTACAATGAGTTTGACGAATAAAACAATTATTATTATTTTGGTTAAAAATTTCAACAATTTGCACACGCTACTCTGGCGTAAGTCTATTCATAATGAAATTTCAAAGCAAATTAAACAAAAAGCAACTATCAGCTGTTAAATGGGTGCTCAAATAAAGCAGTGATGTCTACTCAAAGTTGTGACACTCTATAAAAAAACACCTAAACTCATCGTGCAGCGGGCGCTACAATTGATTTACTCAAAGATGGTTTTGATGAAAAAATAATTTCACGTAATGGTCCAATTAATTGGCCACCCAGATCGTGTGATTTTACCCAATTAGATCATTTTATTTGAGGTTATGTTAAGTCACTTGTCTACGTCGATAAACCACAAACAATTGAACACCTGGAAATCAATATTCGAAGAGTTATCGGCAAAATACGGCCGATTTTAATAAAAAAAACTTTACAATTCAATATTGGATTTTTTTTTCGACGATTGTTGCTTGCAAAATACACATGTGCCTGTGCGTATGATTAATATGAAACTCTCACACACAATTAGCACACATACGTCATCGTATTTAGAAAAGAAATTAATAGCTATTGGTTGTCAGATATTTTATGGATATACTTTGTTTATTTTTATTTTTGAAATCTCTGAATATTATTGTTGATTCATTAACAATAAACAATTGTTTTTCGCCCCATCAAATTTATATTGTTTGTTTTAACTCATGGTAATAGATGCCATTCTATTGTATTTTAGCTAGACTTTTCTCCAATAAATAGCTGTCTGTGATTTTAAATTAAAAAATACCTCTACCGAAAATTAAATACAAAAAAAAAAAAACTATATTTACCACACATTTTTTAGAGTATGTACGACATTTTTGCATGCTACGATCAGAAAATACATAAATTCGATTCAGATGCGATACCTCTTTAATATTGCATGATTTGAAAGCAATTTTTATTTATTTCAATATTTTTTATATTAATTTCTTTTCGAAAAGCTGAAATGTTACTCTACGAATTGTACAAAATAATATCCAACTTTGTAAGTTGTATTTTTCTATTGCCACTTTACGTTAAAAAAACTGACGTTGCAAATGATTTACACAATCAAGTCTACCGAATAGCGCTTATACATTTTTTACATGCCCGAAATGATAAGTAAAAAAATTCCCAGCAGTTTTCTACAACATCCGTAATTAATTTATCCTTTTGTTAGAATAACTGTGCTTTTGTTGGGCTGCCATACAGAAAATCATTGTAATTTTAATTGCGCAACAATTTAATAAAAGCCACAGTATAAATATGTTTGTAGCCTCTGTGTGTGGCTGTGTGTGTATGTTTTTCCCTTCTACCATTTTGTATTGTTGGCTGTGTGTGTTAACAAAATACAATTAAATCATTTGTTTGGCGCTGAAAATCCCCATTTTAATTTCAATCGTTTTTATTTTCAGTCTTTTTTTTTTTTTGTATTCCTTTTTGGTTTTATTTTAACCCGTTCAGTGTTTTTATTTTAATTGTCTGCCAATGTCATTTCTACCACTGTACTGCCACATAAATTCATATAAATTGTGTTAGCGCGCAAAAAAAAAAAAATCACTGTGAAATAAGAAAAAATTTAATTATTTCATAAAAAATCGTCATGTGATTTTTATTTGAATCCACCATAGAAGTGAATTGGAACAAAATGTGCTCGATTATTGCAAATAAATTTATTGGATAAAAAATTTAAAAATCCAAAAAAAAAAATTAAATTAATATTGAATACATATTTGAAAAATATGGAATAGAATAAATAAATATTGTATAGTTTTACGAGGTGATCTTTTAAAAGTTTACTGTACTTTATGCTGATATTTACAACGTACGAGTATATGGGCATTTCCACAGAAAACTTCAAATGATAATACTGGGAATGGAAAATGGGAAAAATTGCTTGTTTTCTGTGAATTTTTTTTTGTGTCTCTCTCTATATATAACTACCACTTTTAATATATTACGTTTTTTATTGCACACTAAAGGCCGGGCACATAGATTCTGTCATACGTTCTACGTCGACTTTTTCAACTGAAAGCCAAGTTAAAATACATGTTTTCTTATGAACCTGATCACATACAGTACTTCTCCGTCAACGCAAAGTACAAAGTTGTGCAACTTTTAAATTTTATCGTACTTTGAGTACTTTGACAACTATTATTTGATTTGTTCTTTGTTTTGGTTTTGTTGTTTGCTCAAAAATAAAATAATTTAAATTAAAATTTAGTCGATTTGATAAAGTTTTTGTGGTAAAAAAAATAAAGGTTAATGTAGGGGATCTTTAACTGGTGTGATTGCAGCTGCCGTGGTGGCAGTGAGGTCTAAGCGGTAGACAACTCTGACGATGAGACTGTGATTAGTCTCGAAACATCGATGTCAGCTCAACCCTTCGCGCAGTCAAAAAACTTTTTCTTTGTCTGTTTCAAGTATTAAGAGCCACTAGATTTTTCTTTCTTTCTGATTTAAATAAAAATTTAATTTATAATAAAATTAAATTTAGACAAAACGAACTTAAGCCTGAAAAATTATAAATTTCTTTGATTAAACATCACTCAGTTCGAATAAAAACTTCACAAATTAATAAAGAAAAACTTTATAATTAAATCAATTTTCAATGAAGTTCTCTTCGTTAACAAAATATTCATTGTGCCAACATTATCCGTCATTGCGTTAATATCCAGTTGAAAAGGCCCCGGCCTTAAAGTATATTTTGTTGATGTTTTAGATATGGCTTCTTCAAAAAGATGTTGTTTGCTGACTCCAGATTGTTTTTGCTATATTTCTGGTGAATATATATTTTAAAAATTTAGAAAAACTATATCGCACTTTGTGAAAACAACGTATCATCAAAAGTTTTAATTTTCTTTCTTGCAAGTTTCCAGGATTAAGTAGAGAAAATGTTAGGCGGATATTTTTGATGAGCCACAGCTTAGGCAACTCGTGAAAAATCCTAATTTTGTGAAATCAATGACTGAAGTCAAATCCAAAGCTTGGAATTCATTTGTTTTGGTTATGAGTGATTTCCTAGGCAAAAGGAAATGTAACGACCATGTCGAGTTTGTTAGGTGCATAATATCGAACTTGCAAGCGCTAGGGTGATATATGGGTATAAAAATACACTACCTGCACTCACATTTAGACCAATTTCCACAAAATCTAGGAGATTTTAGGGAGACTATCAGAATCTTTGGACTATGGGGAAGCGTTATCAGGGAAGTTGGGACTCACATATGAAGGCAGACTACCGATGGTGCTTGCAACGAGATCTACCTAAAATCGGTCATTCAAGGAAATCTTATTAAAGATCACTTGATAGTGTTCGATAGAAATTTTTTTATTAATTTTTTTGTCAAAATAATAAAGCTGCATATTTCAAAAACTAAAGCTGTTAGTAATCTCCCAGTAAGCTTTTAATAGTCAGGGCCATAGATATACCCAATAACAGAAAACAAAGTAAAGGAAACAAAAGTTGTGTCGACCAGTGTAATAAAAGACAAAAATATTGATGGAATAAAACTTTTTTTTTTTTTGCATTTTAATCTGGTAGATAGTTTAATTTTTAATATGATTTCCGGCTTTTGTTCGCCGCGACTACGAAATACGTCGTCCATTCGATCGGTGTAATTTTTGGACTAATGACCGATTTCTATTTTCAAAATACAAAAATGGTACGAGTAGATTGGGTTTGCGATATTTTGGATACAGATTTCCAAATTTATTGTTTTTAATTTTAATATTTGTTATAGTTGGTTTTAAAATGCTGCATAAGTTGTGACAATTTCTGAACTTTCGAAAAAGATCATGTATCCATATATTTACGATTATTCAAAAATATATAAATATTTTTGATTTAGAAAAAAAAAAATTACCTTAAAGGTTGAGGGAATTTTTTTTCACGAGTTTTGCTTCAGTTAAACGATAAGTTTTCTTACTTCATTCAGGACTTCGGAAAATATTTTACTCTACTATTTTATTACCAGCCGTAGAACAAATGCAGTAAGCATAATAATTTACGCAATTGGAAATATTGAAGATTCAAAGATTCACGACCGAGCCGAACTAAAAACGTTCATCTTTATATAGAAGTAAATGTTTGTCTATGTGAAATTTTCACAGAGTCTTTGCGATAGTCTGGGTGTGGCACTTCCCATTTATTCAGCTAAGATCTTGAAATTCAGGAGCATTTAGCCAATTCTATGTTTGTCTTAAAGAAAAATTATTGATAATTAGACAAATGGGCGTGGCACATCCCACATAAACATTTTTATATATCTTGGAAACTAATAAAGTAAATGACCTTTAATTTTTTTCTTTTGATTTTTTTGAAGAAAAATAATAAAAAATTTTAGTGCGAGTGGCACTTCCCATATAAGGGAACCTGTTTTAAAGATACTTAGGGCACTAATGCGGCTAAAAACTTAAAAATTATTAAATAATAAATTAAATAAATTAAATAATTAAAAGAAAAATTTTTAAAAATTAGTCAAAAAGACGTGGCACATACCATAAAAAATTCTTATATATTTTGGAATCTAATGAAGTAAATGACCTGAGATTTTGTGGGAGCTACCCTGCAAATTTAGGGCATTATTGTGGAGAAAAATAATTAAAAAAAAAATTAATGGGAGTGGCATTTCCCATATAAAAGAACTTTTTATTTGATGATATATGATGCAGGTAAATACTTAAAATTTTGGGCACGAAAACCATCTCATCTATCTATATATATAAAACCGAATGTGTGTTTGTTTGTTCCTTATAGGAGGCCAAACCCTTGGACCGATTTTCCTGAAATTTTCACAGTATTTAACTGAAAATCTTGGATAAATTATAGGCTATATGAAGTTTTGATTGGACAAAGAGGCGTGGCACGCCCCATATAACCCAAAAATTAAAATCGCAATATTTTGGGCATTTTTTGACCTACGTCGATGATATTTGGTACATATGGTATTGGCATAATTTGGAATACGTACAAGGAGAAAAGTGGGTGGGACCACGCCCCTTTAAATGAAAATTAAAAATCGTAATATAGTGTTATCTACTGGACCGATCGTCATTAAATTTTCACAATAGGATATATAAATACTTTTAATTCTATTTTATAACGAGGGGGGGGGGGGGGGGTACCGAATCACACCGGGATAGGCTAGTTGTATATATTTCTTAAATAATTTTTAAAAATTAGACGAGTGGGCGTAACACTTCCCAAATAATATTTTTGATATATCTCGCAAAGTACAGTAGTACACTATTCTAAAAAAATAAGTACCCGTATAATGTGATTCGGCGTGAAACCTGCCCACAGACAATTAAAAATAATATTAAAATATTTTGGAGCTAATAAAATTTTGTGTAAAAAAAGTTAATGATAAAAATGAAAAAGAAAAACATATTCCTTAAGTTTTGCAAAGTTTTTTCCCTATTCGTAGATTTCATATTAAATTTTATATTAATTGTTTTTTTTTATTTTTTCAACGAAATTTCTTTGTTATATTTTGCTATTATTCCTATTATTCTGCTTAATAGCCAACCGTTTAAAGGGCGTATTATTCGCTAACAAACATTGCGTGCTATTTGCTTAATGATTAGCATCTACCTTGAAGGAAAATATATTTTAGAGTGGCCGCCATATAAAATACTTTTGTATGCTGAATGTTTTCGAAAATATTTTTCTTTTTTGAAACGAAATCAACAAGTCTTTATATTTCTTTTTCTTGTTTATTTTGTAGGAATGTTTTAATTCTACGCTATCTTGATCTTTTTCTACCAACTTTAAGACTAACTTGTTGAGAAAAAAAACCAATTTGCTTTGCTTTAAATAAAATCAACTAAAAATTTCGTGTTGTATTAAAGGACTGAGTTTATTTTCAATGCTATTTTTTTTGTAAATGCTGATACGTGTTGCTGCTGAAATATTTATATGTTTTTGTTTGCTTAAAATTTAGAGTGATTGATGGTGGTACTCATTAGCTTTCTGAAAGCTAAATGCACAGTAAATATTAATTTTAATTTTTAAGCAACTTGTCAGATAGTTAGACAGACAATTGACAAACATTTGCTATTTGGCGCACAAAAATAGAGTGAACAAGAGATTTTAATTAAAAAAGAGTAATTGTTTAGTACCTAGAAAATGTATTTGGATAATTTGTTTTTGTGTCCTTGAAAGTTATTGACAAAAATTTTGAAAAAAATTCAGTATTACATATTAATTACGATATTAATAGTTTCAATTCTAATTGAATAAGAGTTTGATATTAAATTTTAATGCAGGTTTATTTTTTAATAAATTTTATAAGCAGAAAAGTGGTCAGTGCCACATTTCTAAAAAAATAATAGTTGTTTTTAATATTTTCTAATTGACGGAAACGATCATATACTCGTATACTATGCTGTGGACTGGAGTGGTTAGCACGTTAACTACTAAGCAATCTATGACTTAGGTCCTCTGTTCGATCCCTTTGTTAATATTAACACCATACATTTTTCTAGTATTGTTGGACTGTTTAAGTGATAAAATCAAAGCCACTGGTCACTAGAAATTGGCCAAAAGGCAATTGATACTTTTCAAAGCTAATGTACACAGCAGCGGCCACCTTTGCCGGTTAGTGGAATCATCGGAAAAAGAAAACAAATAATAAAAACATCCTGCTCACACAGTTTAAGAAAGTTAATGCAGCTTTTTAACGCCAGAGGCTGGCTGTGTAACACTGCTCTAAAATTAACAAAAGGCGCAATAGTAGAGTTGGAAAATACTTAAGCCCCCATCTACAATTTCATCATTTATTTTCTCTAAACTATCACTTTCCCTGAATTCTGGCAGATTAAAAAAATAACTAGTAACACAGTGCAACACGATAAATTATAAAAGATAAAAAGCCAAAAAAAAGACCCCTGTCTCCCAGTTTTGCTAAAAGACATGCACTTTTTCTTATGGGCCCTCAAAGATTTGGGACCTTGGTGTCATTTTTGCAAAAAACTGATCATTTTCTTACACAGGGAAAACAGTGCCTAATAAATACCTAATAAAATAGAACAAAATTAATAAGATATCTCTACGGTTTTTTTTTCAAGAAGGAAGTCTTATTGTTTTAATAAGGAAAACCTTTTTGAAAAAAACAATAAGACGACCTAATGAAATCAAGAAGAAAACCTTATTGAAAAAAACAATAAGAACCCCTAATAAAATCAAGAAGATATTCTTATTAAAAAAATTAAGAAGATGATTTACACATGATCATACGGGAACCTAATGAAATTAATAAGAAAACCTTATTGAAAAAAACAATAAGACGACCTAATGAAATCAATAAGAAATCCCTTTTATTTACAATTCATATGAAAACCTAATAGAATCAAGAAGTTTTTCTCTATGGATTGTTTTTTGTGGTGCCAAAAATAACGAAAATTGGGTAAAAAAATTGTAAATAACAAGTTTTCTTCTTGATTTTATGTGGTTTCCTTATTGAAAAAATTAATAAGATTTACCACATAAAAACAATAAGGAATCTCTTCGAAAAAATCTTCGCTTCTTTCTGCTGGGATACCCCTTAGCCTAAAAGCGTTTCATAGAGAAAATCTTCTTGATTCTATTAGGCAGTTTTGGCTCTGTGTAGGCTCATTTCTTGTAAACCTTTCGGAATTTTGATTTACTCTCTGAGGCAAAGTTGCAGCTCTTGTTATAAAGAACATATAAAATCAAAAAAACTTCATCGTCAAGATCAAAATCTCAAAAAACTTTAAAAATTCGATTTTTTTTAACTTTTTTCCATTTCCGCTATTGAATTACGATCACTCTTCGATGAAAACTACTCTTGCATTCGTTGCAGATCTACAGGTCTGGCTTATTTATATATTTTGCTGCAAACTAATGCAAATAAGCTAGACTTGCAAGATCTGCAATGATTACAATACTATGAGTGATTTCCCTTAATATCTCATACTGTCGCAACACGAAAATTTAATGCAAATAATTTGTAACAAATTTAAGACACAGTCTGACTTAGCTAAGGCACGGACTTGCAAAATTGCAAGAAAACCGTTTCAAACAAAAAGATAACTTCGAATGTCAGTCATTATATTGGTGAGTAATTGTATGATCAAGTTTTGGTGGGAACAAATTGCCATAAACTGCAAACAACAGCTTTCCAATACAAAAAGAATTTCGAAAATAGGTTCATAAAAGATAAAGTTTCGGAGGTTCTAACATTGAAAACTGTGCGACCGAATTTATTACCACCTCTTTTGAGGCATGTATGCAACATTTCTTTTTACAAATTTCCACGTATAAGGTTGCGTACAGAGTGACCGCTTGTTGCCGAGCCGAGCTGGTTGACGCTTATTGCGAGAACCAATGCGAGAAAACTGGTACTATTATACAAATTAGTACAAATAAGCGCGAACAGGTCATAGTGGGCTCCGAGCTGGTCAGAGCGCAAAGCTGATTGAATGCGAGAAAACAGTTCCAAAGCGAATTTCACCGCCGAAATCATTATTTATGTTATGTTGTTACGATTTCAAAAAATTATTAAAATAATAAAAACAATTTAAAAAGAAAATAAAAATTATACATATGAAAAGTAATAAAAATTCAAAAATTAAATAAAAATTGAACAAAAAATAAAAATTCAAATAAATAATAAAAACTAAATAAAATTATAACAATTATAAAAAAAACTTATAACCAAATTAAAAAATATGTAATAAAAATTTAAAAAATAATTGAAGAAATTCATACATAAAACATAAATAATAAATAAAATATCAGCGCTGATTCTCGCATCCACTATGCACACTCAAACTTGTTTCTCGCATGAACAAATTCTCGCAATAAGCGTCAGTCGGCTCGGCTCGGCAACAAGCGGCCACTTTGTGCGCACCCTAGATAACACCCAATTCACATGATGACTTTTGCGACGTCGTTTTTACTGAATTCCCTTTTGAAGTTGCTACCAAAATCTTTGTACGTTCAGACGATGTCTTTTAGTTTCATGTCTTTTTTCCCATTTTTGTTTTGAAATAATGTAAGTAACAAAGATAAATAACAAAAGTAAGAAAAATAATGAAAAGTAACAAAGAGAAATGGCTCGAACACTTCCCGATTACGAGTATAATAACTGAGGAAATTATATGAGAAAAAATTTTTTACAACAATTTTGCTATAGAAGAGAAACGAATTTCCCCGATTTGTAGCTAAAATAATTTATTCCTAAAAGTTTCCATACCTTCCGAAATTTATTACAATACTAGAATAAAAGTCCTGTCGTAAAAATTTACAAAACTTTTGAATACTCTACGAAAAAAGATTTTTGTAAAATATTGCAGGGATTCTTTTCAGTGCAACTTGTCTTGAAATTACAGTTCGGCTGAGCAAAACTTTTCTCAATTTTTTTTTAAGGTATTCCCGTTCATTTTGTGGTGTATAGCAGTATATACTCGGATGTTCGTTTTCATGAGTTGTGGTAGAGATTTTTATTTCTTATTTGAATTTAAACATTTCTAAATTGATTTGATCAGAAGTATATCTATGTATATACATATGTATGTTTGTGGTAAGTGTCATTTGTGCTGAAATACTCTTGGTAGAGTTTTGCAAAAATTACTAAGAAAAAAGGAAAAGAAAACAATCTCTCTTCTGTGAATGTACAATGGGGATCGTACAGTAAAAGAACTACTAAGAATTGTTGACGCAAGCTATCAACCCATAGCGAAAGAAAATTCACAACAAATAAAATCATTTGAACCACCACAACAACAAATAAAAAAAAAGCAAAAATAATTTAGTTAATCTTTGCACCTTGCAATTTTCAAGTAGATTTTTGTTACATAAAATCTGGTAAAAAAAAGGATTTAACTTGAATCAGCTCCTTTAATTATGCACTTCCGTTTATATAATTTCGCTATATTTTTTTTATTGTTTCGAGTTTTTCAGTTTTTTTTCCAAACATTTTCTGGTGTTTCCTCATGCACTTCCTGTTAAATTAACAAAAGCGCTTTTGCTAATAACATACGACATTAGTTGCTTCATATGTGTTTTTTTTTTTTTTTTTTTTTTTTTTTTTTGTAAATGTCTGACTGTAAATGTACACACACATAAGTAGCACATTTTTCTATGGACCCCTAAAGTATGATTGTATTGTCTGCTCGAAATTTACTGAGGCTGATTTGAATCACCTACACTAATGTAGTTTAGGTTTTTGTTTAGGTTTGTAACATCTAAGAGAAATCACGAGTCTTTAACTTTTAAGAATTTTACCTATAAATTATTATATATCATGTCTAATTAAGTACAAAACATTTGCAGAACAAGCCTTAATATTTTGAATGCTGTAAGACTTTTGTATGACCAGATTTTTTCTACAGAAGTATTTTTTTATATGGTTGAAATTTTTTTATATTACATTTGTTTTACGGTTTTCAATGAAGAGAGCAACAAATGCGTATAAAAGTACATAAATTTTATTTGGTTTCATAGAAATGAAGAACAAACAGCAGCATCAAAACGAAGAACAACAGTATTAAAAAATTAAAAAAAAAACAAGGCAAAATAGAAATAAAAAGTGTGGTAACGACTGTGGCAACAAAATGGTTAGTAACCAGTTTTTGGTTTAAAAAACAAAAAAAAAAAAAAATATAAATTCGCAAAAAATTAAAATTGAAGAGAAAAAGCCAAATATTCGTAAGTATTTTGTTGTTGGCTAAAATAGAAATACCAAAAAGAAAAAAAAAAAAAAAAATACAATCACACACACTTATAAATACATATGTACGTATGTGTAGATGTTGTTGGAAAAAAACAACGAACATGAAAAATAAAATAAATAAAAGCGGAAACGGAAAAGAAGCAACTTTACATTCGTTGGTTGCTACTAAACCAATGTCTGACCATATGGGCCGACTAACGTGATTGGAATTTGCAAATGAAACAACAAAAGAAAAAAATCAAACCAAATATTTTTTCTATATGTATACACACATTTTTAGATTTTTTTTTATTATTGTTGTTGGTGTCGCTGTTGTTGTTATAGCTGCACATACCGACATAAGTGTTCTTTAACATTGAAATATTGCAAAGTTTCAAATAAAGCCACATCTGAAACGTGCAGTTTTGCTGAAAAATTTAACTTTTTCGTTTTTTTTTTTTTGTCGAAAACACACAAAAATATTTGCGGATAGAATTAAAAATTATTTTCAATGTTGTACTCTAAGGCCAAATATTTATATAATAAACACTTTTCAGTTTAACCTTGATCACGCAGCAGAAATCGAAATTCATTTTGAAATGTTAAATTGCAATTAATGCAAATAGATTTTGGTTGGTGTGTTATAGTTATAAAATTGATTGCAATGAAATATTTGTATGAATAACTTTAGCACCGCTGATCACTGAGTTCAATTACTTTTCAGAAAGAAAAAAAAAATGCCACAAAAATGTAAATCAAGTATTCAATTAGAAATATCAAAGTATGGGGGCATATTCTTAAATTATCAGTAAGTGGTAACGTTTTTAAGTGTCAATTTAAGTTATACACAGTTGGTTAATTTCAGCAAGAGAAGTTTTCACTTAATTATCGGTACTAAATGCACCCTAAGTAATACATTCAGAGAACAGATGATGATTGATGATTGCGTTCATTTTTATTGCGCCAAAAAAAAAACATCAATACAAAAAATATAATTAACTAGAGATGTGTTTTTGGTAAACAAAATTCTGTTGAATAATTTTATTTTTACACGCCGTTATTTTAAATGATTTCTATACAAACTTTAAACAAAAAATTACTTTTTTAAAAATTATATGAATTCTTTTAAAGAACAAAAATTGTTTTAAATTGCTTTATAAGCTTTTTAATTAATAATTTATTGTAATCGTTCAAAATATTATCGACATTTTATTTTCTCTATTTGCTTATATGTAGGGTTGTATTTCTTTTACCATCTGAGAGCAGTTGCTACGCTAGTTATGAGTTGCGAATAAGATCTATAACTATCTATTAACTATTTTTTAGTTACTGTTTTATTAGTTCCGACTTTGATTATGATTTCTAAATATGCGCCATAGAAATTAAAAATAATTTAACACTAATTACAGTGTGTCACGATATATTGAATACAATACATATATGAACTTTTAAGTTAATTATGGAGTTCTAAATAACGAATCTACTTGTCCCATGACAACTGAAAATCGAACTGGCGTAATATGTTCACTATTTGTGAACGGTGAAAACAATACATTTCAATTTATTTGAGACGTAATGTACATACATTTCAACCCCATTGTGCAGGAAGATATTTTACAAATGAATTATATTTGTTTAAAATGCAGTAATTTGATTTGTATTAGAGGAGAAATTACTTGGAGGATGCTGTTGGCTTAAGTTGTTGACTACTAAGCAAACTATGACTTAGGACCTGGGTTCAAACCCTGGTTAGAAAAAGTCAATCAGCATCATAAATTTTACCAATACTCGTATGCATTATTAATTGTTGTTAGCCGGTTTTTTTAATGATGAAGGCATTAAAAAAAGGCAGAGATTAATACTGTTCCAAGCTAATGTAGAACACAGCTCCCTTCTTCTTCGGCCAGCACAACCATCGGGAAAGTAAAACAATTAAAAAAAATGGCTGCTTAGACAGTTAAAAAATTTTAGTGCGCCAACTTAACACCAGAGGCGTTCCAGCATTGCTTTATAAATTAAACCTTCTTCATTTACAACATAGTTTATGAGTTACTTCTCTATCTTATCCCTTTCTCTAAGTGCTGGTCCTACAAAAAAGAATATCGCTACCTTAATATAGAAAGAGCAGACAGTACGGGCCTAGTACTGTCGAAGACTTAGTAAAATGAAAATTTTCAAATTAATATTTACCAGCCTTCTTTTGTTGGTGCTAAACAATTTGATGCGACTTAACACTACAACTTAAGCTCATTGTTAAGGACCCCTAAAAAAAGGACAAAGTAAAAATATTATATATAAAATTTCTATGTAATCGAAAACAATAAATTTGTTATTTTAAATAATGCCTGCACATAATTGAAAATAAGTAATTGATTAAGGAAAGTTTTTAATTCTATTACCAACATCCTGTAAAAAAGTTTACTTTATTTATCAGCAAGTCCAAAACAAAGAACTTTTTTTTTTTATTTTTAGAGCCATCTACTTAAACATTTAAATATACTGCACAAAACTAACAACTAAAAGCATTTTCAACAAATATTTAATAACTAAATTGTTGACTAGGGCAAAAATATATAGACACACAAAGTGAATACTTAAGTGTGTACAAATTATTACAATTTAATAGAAAAACTTTTGTAGAGAATATTTAGAAGCTAAAACATTCTAAACAGAAAAAACACTCATTATTGAGTTATATTATTATTACATTAATAATGCTTGTGTGATGAAATTTTGTTGTAGGAAGTAAAATAAAATTCAATTACTTTATAAATAATAATTGGGCATTTCAAACATTCCAATCGAAATGGTTTCAATTTAGTATAAGGTTTACCAACAGGGATGATATGATTTTGAAGTGACGTTTCGGCCATTTGTAATATGTCATGATCTCTCATTTGTTTTTCATTGTATTCAGTAGTGTTTACAATTTCATCATGGAGTGATGTACGCAAGAACAACGTTTACAAATTATTCTGTATTATTACCCGGTGCACTACCCCCTCGTTATAAAATAAAATTCCTATTGTGAAAATTTATTGACGATCGGTCCAGTAGTTAAGACTATATTACGATTTTTAATTTTTCTAAAAAGGGGCGTGGTCCCACCCACTTTTCTCCTGGTACGTATTCCAAATTATGCCAATACCACATGTATGTACAAAATATCATCGACGTTGGTAAAAAAATTCCCAAACTGTGGCGATGCCACGCCTCTTTTTCCAATCAAAACTCCATATAGCCTATTATTCTTTCCACCGTCACAGTAACATGCTGTGAAAATTTCAGGAAGATCGGTCCACGGGTTTGATTTTCCTAAAAAGCAGCGTAGTCCAACCCAATTTTCTCCTGGTACGTATTTTAAATTATGCCAACACCACATGTATGTACCAAATATCATCAACGTAAGTCAAAACATGCCCAAAATATGGCGATTAAAATTTTTGCGTCATATGGGCGGTGCCACGCCTCTTTGTGCAATCAAAACTTCATATAGCCAATGTCATCCGCCTGAATATTCTGAAGATTCCCTAAAAATTTTATCATAATCGTTCTCCAATTGCAACTTTTCGTGCGCTTTTGCCATTTTATGGTCGTTATAATCGTCCAAGTGTGCTCGCTGTTGGTCTTTCGAAATAAACCAGACTCTCGTCAAGCTTTAAAAGTCAATATTGAACGTGCTATTCATGACATACGACTTGATTTACTGGAAAAAGTGTTTGAAAAGTTGGTTCATCAAACTCGTTCGTGCAGAAGAAGTCGTGGAGGCCATTTGAATGACGTTTTATTTAGCACTTAATTATATCGATTGTACTTCACATTAAATAAAAAACTTTTGAATTTCCATATTTTTTTTATTATTACGAATAAACGTAATTATTATTCGAACTTATATTGATGTACATATGAAAAGTAATTTTATCAGGCTCAAGTTCAGTTTTATTGAAATAATAAAATTCAAATTACTAAAGGTACGTTCCACATTGGGGAAACATTTGCTTCAAATATGTTGGTACGTGTTTAACAAAAATTTAGGTAAATAAATACACAACTTGTTTTGTGGTCACACTACGCACATTTATTTTCCTCATTTTGTTTTTTGAAACAGCTGTCAAACAACGGCAGGTGCTAACATGGGAAAACATATTTACCCGGTGGCCACACTTGAAGAAATATTTTCCTTAACAAAATATTAGAAAAAACTACCAAAAAACATATATTTGTTTTTTAACAAACATTTCGTTGCTAATGATTAGTTTCTGCAGTTGGGCAACCAAAAAGTAATATTAACAAAATATATTTGCAAATTGCACAAAAAATATTATTATTTCACGCTTATTCCATATTGCGTCATAAATTTTGAGCCAACACCGATTTGTACATTTCAACACAAGTAATAAGCAATTTTGTTTTGCGAAGTGTGATTTTTCGCGTTTTTACCATTTATTTTTATTTTAACAGTTTTGCGATTTCTGATTAATTTATGTGCAAGTTTGTGTGTTTGTCATTTGTTCGTTAACAAGATGTGCAAATTTCCGCCATTTTCTCGATTTAGGAAGAATTGTTTTGAATTCTTTAAGGCTTTAGTGTTTTTTTGAATATTATGGCCTTATTGATATCTAATAATTTTTCGTAAGTTGTCGCTTTTTCGCGAAATTTGCAATTCTGCCAAACTTTTTGCCTTGATTTTAATTTTTTTTTTGTTTTTTTTTTTTAATTTTGGCTTTTTAAAAATATTGCAATTTATAGAGATTTTTCGCTTTTCTCGCAGCAGATAACAACATAATTTTTTAAAGTTTTTATCAGCCAGCATCAGTAGTAGTTTGAGAGAATCACGAGGCATGCCGAACAAAGCAGCCAAAAAAATATCAGCCGTAAAAATCTTTTATTGAAGCATTTTGTCTAAAGGTAGATATTTTTTATTTGACTCTGTTTGTTCTTACAAAAATTTTGTAAGAACTAATAATTGTTTTCCCAAAATAAATAAAAATATTTGCCTTTTAGTGCTCACATTTTGTTCACATTAGACACATTTTTGTTTGGCAGCAAATAATTGTGTTTGCCATTACACAACTGTTTTGCTGTTTGCCTCTAATAAATATTTTATGGTCACACTACAGCAATCAAATTTTTAATATTTTTCATCAAATGTTTCCCCAATGTGAACATACCTTAAGAGTTATTTTTTTTTTGTTTAGCAGAACGTATCAATAAAATTCAATAAAACTGAACCTGAGCCTGATAAAATTACTTTTCATATATACACTTTTGAATTTCCTTTACAATAAGTGTGTTGTTTTTCTTAAGAAATCAAATCACTCTTATTGGAAAAACTTTTATTTGTAGATATTCTGATGGTTTTGATTCCGTTTTATTTTTATAAAAATGTATACATATTTCGATTTTACATTTTACCAGCAAAGCTCATTTTAAGCTCTCATATTGACATACAAAGCTCATTTCACTGACGCTCCTAAAAGTCTGCAACCTTTTTTGTTATTTACTACAATTAAAGTTAGTAAACAAATTTATTGTCAATTCTTTTTTGAATTTTAAAAGTGGTTTGATTTAAAAATAAATTGTGGGTTTTCGTTTTCTAAATATGCTGAAGTTTTGGAATCGAAACTACTTTCGATCGCAATTGAGTTGTGTGACATGACTGAATATAAGTTTTGTTAATAAAATTAATAAAAAAAAGATTATATTAGAGAGCAAAAGTACACAAGTAGCAAAAAAATATATAAATAAAAGAAAAACATACACAGCGATGGGGAGACTTTAACAGTAACATCAGAATTTCAATTTAGTCATGCATTTTTCAATAACAGTGTGTCGTTTTTATGCCCATTTTAGCAGCAAATAAATATAAATATCTCACTAATAGAAAGAAAACTAATTAATATCACAGCTCATTTTATATCGAAATAAGCTGAATTTTTTAGGTTAGGTTAGGTTAGCCTAAAGGAGATCAGGCCACATGCGGAAAACGATATAATTATAAAAAGTCGAACTGAAATTTAAATTATTCATGATATGTCGAGATCAATCACGGTCTTATTTTCAGAGTTTTTTCTTAGCGCTTAGATCTCACTGCCAATCATGGCAGCTGACATCAAATAGTGGAATATTCTGCATCGTTAATTTAATTAAGCTTAAAATCAATGGTGTGGAAATTCACTATTATTCAATTGAGTTTTTTATTGAATCTTTTCATACAAATGTATGTGGCGCCCACCGGTTACCGATACATTAGCTGCGTAAATCTTTTGTGTTTATCGAGTTTTATATTATTGGAGAAGCATAATGATGTACATGCTTCGCTATGTGTCTCTTTTGTGTTTTGAATGGTTCTTACAGAACAATATGATGTTTTATTTTAAGAATTTTTTTAATTATTCAGGCTTAAGGTCGTATAATTTAATTTTGTATTAAGTAATATTTTTTTATTAAAAAGGAAACAACAGACTTAAAATTTCTTTGATTAAAAAATTTTCTTAGATAAAAAAAAAAGAATTTTACAGCGAAATTTAATTTGATTTAATTTTGAATATAAATTAATAGAAGTCTCCTTCAGACACAAATGCTTTTTTATTCAAGCAGACTTTGAATCTTTGAAATCTTTGTATATTTTACTTTTAACGTAGTCGCGTTAATCTTTAATGTCTAGATTAACTCAAGTTTTTAACTTTAATAAAATTATTTACTTAAAACATCTTCACAATTGTAGTTATTTAATTTTCTTTTCACAATTTTCTCTTATCTGGTTTTTGTTATTATTGTTTTTATTTTAAACTTTCAATATGCTGAATGCTTCCACGTTGAATGAATGAATGCTGTTCAGATTTGAAGAAGTTTGACTTGACGCTCTACTGCCTGCACAGTAACCACATAAAATGAGTTTGAAATTTTTGGATTCTTTTTCCCTGAGTTTTAATTGAATTTTTCACTTCTTTTGTTCAGATTGTTTTTTAATACTCGATTTAAAAGAAAGAAAGAAAGAAATTTTATTTTATATTATATGGCTCGTATTTTCTTCACTTTTCGTTTTTTTGTTGTTTTGCTTTTAATTTTCATTAAATTTTATTTCTCAAAACTACTTTTATGATTGTTTTCATTGTTTTGTTCAGTTACTCTGTGTTTTTTTTTTTTTTTTTTTTGGTTTGTGTGCTTTACTTTTTTTTGGCAGCAGCTCAGTTTCTTTACGAAAAGGTAGTTAAAATAAGTTGAACGAATGAGAAGCTAAAAGATGCATTAAGAAAAATAAAAAATACAAATCCACAATGCGTGAAAAGTTTAAGTGTTGACTAATTAATTTCAAATCTTTTCTTTCTATTTTTCTGGTTTTTTCGTTTCGGTTTGATACGCTTTTATGGAGGATTAGTTTTCAATATTCGCATTTGTAATGTACTGGCAGAACGTTCTTAAAATTATATTTATAAAATTTATGCATTGTGAAATTAAATAAAAAAAAGTTGGAAAAAGAATGATAGGATTGCAGTTAGACTTGACTAGATTTGAGTTGACAAAGGATGACTAGATGATAAATAAATAAATCTGAACTAAATAAGACTAGAGTTGAATAGACAATAGACTAGAGTGGAGCATACTTGACTAGACTAGACCAAACATAATTAGACTAAACCAAATTAGCCTATAATACACTAGTCTAGACAGGCATACACTAGTCTAGACAAGACTAGATTACGTTAATCTAGAATAGGCTCGAACTTACTAATCTGAGGGTGGTGTTGGCTGAAGTGGTAAGCGCGTTGACTACTAAGCCAACAATGACTTGGGGGCCTGGGTTCAAACCCTGGCCTGAGCAAGTCAACCAACATCATTAATTTCTCTAATGTACATTAATGAGACATTGTATAAATTGTTGTGGGATTATTTAAGTGATGAAGGCATAGCACTGGTAACTAAAAAACTGTTCCGACAGCAATTGATGTGCTGTTCCAAGCTAATGTACACAACATCGCCCTCCTTCGTCGGTTAGCAAAAACATCGGCGAAGTAAAACAATTCATAAAATGACTGCTAATACAGCTTAACAAAGTTAATGCGTCTACTTAACACCGGAGGCGCCTCAACACTGCTATACACATTAACATAATGGGCAAAGCAGAGTTGGAAAAGAGTTAAGTCTTCTAAATTTTCAACGTCTATCTTCGCTGCCCTATCCCTCTCCCTGAGTTGCGCCGCAATGCACTGCATACGTAGGGGTAATCCCCTGAGTGCTGGTCCTAATTAAAAAAAAAACCTACACTAGTCTGGAGTAGAACAGACTAGTCCAGACTGGACCAAACCAATGTAGACCAGACTACACTTGTCTATACTAGGGTAGAATTCACTAAGTTTAGACTAGACGACAATTGAAGAAAATAGAGTAGAGTAGACTTGACTAGACTAAAATGCAACACTGGCCATTAACTTAACAATTTATTGTAATATATTTTTTTTAATTTTGTTTTTCACTAAAAAAAAACCGACTGCTTGAAAATTTACCCTACTTTTGCATTCCTAAGCAGGATGAAAGCATAAATTTTTTCCTCTTACTTTTATTATACATAATTTGAAATAATTTGCTGATTATATTTTCGTATAATTGAAATGAAAATTAAACGGATATTTAAATCTCAAAATATTTAATCAGTTTTGTGGAATTTTTCTTCTACAGATATAGTAAAAAGAAGAAAAGCAAAAGTGATTACAGCTTTATCAAGCGTAAAATTAATTAATATTAAGAATTTTCGTTTTGTTTAGCAGGGCAGTAATAAAATTCAATAACTCAGCAATGTAATAATTTATTCTATTATATATAATGAGAAAATAATTACTTGAGAATAGTAATTGTTATAGTCATCTTAATTGGTGCTTAACTAAGTAAATGGATTCAATTTATAGTTGATGCTTTTCAAGAGTGTCTATTGAGTTGTGTATGCCCACAAAACCAAAAAGTGATTTTTATTTTGCCATTTATTTGCAATTTATTTGCTCGCATCACTCCTCAAGCTTTTATAACTTTATTGCTTTGTAATTGTTAAAAACAAAATTGCAATTTTAGATTATTTCCTGCAATAAAACAATATGAAATTCTTGGTGCTAGAAAAATAAAATATTCCATTTTGTTAGTATGTGAAAAAATTTTCGTTTTTCTTTTAGTTTCTAACTTATTGTGTTTTCGAAACAATTGTCTCGCTTCAAAAAAGACAAAAGAAAACAAAAACAAAACAAAAAAAAAACCGAATCAAATAAATTCAACAAATGTTTTTCTATACATTGGAAAAGAATTATTTGTGAAAACAAAGTTTGATTTAATTTTTTTTCCTGCATTTGGTTGCATCTATACAACAGATTGCATATTGGTCGAGTTGAAAATTCTACGTACAAAAGCAAAAACAGAAAAAATGCTCACACTCCTATTGATTTTATAAATAGTTGTATGCACTTCAACTAACACAAAGTAGTTAGTTTAACACTAACATTGTTGCTTATTTGTTTAAAACCAGGGATTCTTAAAGTGTTTTTTTAAAATACGTGTTATGTTTTAAACCATTAACATGTAACAGCACTGGATTGCCCTCAAAAGTTTGATCAATTCCGAAAGTTGTGTCTTTAGAAAACGAAAATTTAGCTTTTTTCATGAAAACAGTTTTAAAATTCCTAATGGAATTGACAATAATTGTTCCTACTAGTGATGTTACGAATACTCGTATTCGTAATCGATTATTTGACTATTCGCCTATTTTAAGATATTCGTATTCGTATTCGTATTCGCCAAATTCAAGCGAATATTTCTCGAATAATTTGCACATACATTTTCCCAAAAAAAATAAAACAAAAAAAAAATCATATAAAAAGTTTAAAAAATTACAAAAATATATTAATATACAATAATTTTTATTTAAAGAAAGAAATCCCTTTATCTTTGACGCAAGATAACAATCTTCCTAAAAACAAACGAAAATTATATTTCGTAACTATCATTAATAAGTAAATTCATAACATGTTAAGTTAGTAATCAATTCTGAGTAGAGAAATGTTGGACTTCAAAAATGGAAGAACTAAAATTTAATATGTGAAATTCCTCCGAGACATATGGCTGCGCTATCTGCGAAAATATGTTCTCCCAAACAACACTGAATTACTAATTAAAAGCGCAAGCAGAGTAAGAAAAACGAAATCTCAAAAAATGTATGTAAATAAGATAATTTAAAAATTTTCAGTAGAGGTCTTCAAATTCGGCATCTCAATGTCATAATAATGATAAATACCTAAAGTAGTGTGACAGTTTTTTTTTTTAAATTTATTGTTATTGACACAAAGGGAGGGATTTTTTCTAATTAAATTTGAAATATTAAGTTTCGCTAAACCTTAAAGTAATATCCTTTTTCGTATTCGGCGAATACTGTTTCAAATATTCTTATTCGTATTCGTATTCGCGAATACTAAAAATTTATATTCGTAACATCACTAGTTCCTACTAACTTCAATTGTAGTAAACAAAAAAAGCTGCATACTTTTAGGAGTGTCAGTAAAATAACCCCTGCATGTCGTTAAAAAAAAACGATGGCAACACAGTTACGGAACTGAAACCATTCCGATTGGAATGAACGATAATTGCAATTATGTCAAAGTATTTTATATATATTCTAGGACACAATTTGTAGTTTAAGAATTGCATTGTTTTTCTCAATGTTCTAACAATTGAAACAAACTTATATCAAAAGCTTTACACAATACGACTACAACATGTGGAAACATATAAACAAAAACAGAAAAAAAAAAACAATAGACACAATTTTAGTCAACTAAAGCCAATCATTGTAAGAAAATACTTCACAATAATAACTAAATAATACAAGCGATCAAAATTTGACATGCTGACATTGTGTGGGTGTGTGTTTTTGTTTAAAGAAAACTAAAATTTGAATATTTGTACGTGATGTTAGAGAATTTAAAGCAAAAAAAAAAAAAAAAAAAAAAACTAAAATAAATATACTAGTTAAGAATTTCTGTTGATACATAATTTTAGTTTTTGAACTTTAAAGCTTTAAGCTTAAAGTTATTTTATTTTCTCCGATTTAATTTATATACTCGTAGTTATGAATTTATTTTTTTTATTTATTTATTCGTTCAAATCCTGTACAACAAGATTTAATCGTATATTTAAAGTACAGGATAGCAGGGTTCACATATTAAATTAAAATATCACACATTAGCATATCTAAAATAAAAATACATATATATATATATATATATATATATTATCACAATAATGATTTACTACGGTGTAAAATAATTAAATAAAAATTTTCTTAAAAATGCTTGCGCTGCTATTAAGTTGCTGAGTTTGAGGAAGACAATTTCAAAGGCGTGCGGCATGTATGAACAAATGCCATTCGGATACAAGAGAGAAGTGTAGAGGAACTAGATGATCTTTTTAGCTCTAGGTGATCTGGAAAACCTAATTTTATCGCTAAGATATTGTGCAGCTTCCGAATAAATAATTTTATGTAATAGTAAGAGTACGCGAATATTTAAGAGATTGTTAAATGAAACGCCGAATAGCTTTGAGGAAAAACGGGACACATGATCAAATTTTCTCAAACCATACACATATCTTACAATTTGATTATATAGGACGTTTAGCTTTCTTTTACTGTTAGAATCGCAATTTGCGATTGAGTTCACAACCATACATTAAACCTGGAAGAAGGTAAGACTTTGCAAGCAATTGTCTAATAATTGTCTAATATTGAAGTATAGTATTGCATCGACCAGAGACATCTTAGCTTTATATAAGTCTGACCTACAAGTGTATTAACATGATTTGACCAGCTAAGGCTGTTTTGGAAAATCAGACCCACGTTTTTGGCAGCATTAACAATATTGAATTTTTCACCGTTTATTCAAATGTCAAGATCAATATTTGAAACAAGTGTTCTCTTGCGAATTTGTATGCACTTTGATTTTTTAAGGTTTAAGCAAAGTCCATTTGCCGTGGCCCAGCGAAAAATTGTATCCAATTCGCGATTGAGTCTCACAATATTATCCGCTACATGTAAATTTAGCAATGCAACAGATGTTTTGGCAAACCGTTTAAATAAATTGCAAAAAGGAGTGGTCCAAGAATTGACCCCTGAGGTAGCCCTCTAGATAAACTCAATGCTGTAGATTGTGCATTTTTTGAATGGACAAATTGCTAGCGATTTGAAAGATAAGATGCCAAAAGCCATGTTGAAGTTTCAGAGATATTAAAAAAGTGCCTAAGCTTCATGGAAAGAATGCTGTGATCAACCATATCAAACAATTTCGAGTGATCCAGAAGGACAAAGAAATTTAATTTACCTTCATCTAGTTCGCGTCGTATATTTTCAGACACATCCAGTAGTGCAGTAACACAGCTATGATTTGTACGAAAGCCTGATTGTTTATCAGATAGCAAATTATTGTCAGTAATATATGATGACATTTGAAAATGAAGAACTTTTTCGAGAATCTTAGACGGGTAACACAGCATAGCTATTGGCCTGAATTCAGAATCAGTTTTCGGTATTGTTACTATTTTTGCATATTTCCATTGCGACGGAAAGGTACTAGTCAATATAATACTGTTGAATAAGTGAGTTATATAAATTAATGTTGATTAAAATTATTCACCCCTATCGTGAATAAGAAGTGAAATTTTTGTTCACGTGAAATTTTAATTCCACTCGAAGGGAAAAATGGTATCGTGAATCTTCCGTGAAAAATTATTACCGCTATCAGTTGTTAGTGAATGTAAAAAAAGGAAGAAGATTAAAAAAATAAAAAATCATACAACTTTTTGTTCAAAAATATACACGGACATATTTATTTTAAAGAAAACTTCAAAAATCAAAGTTAAATATTCAGTTTTGGAGCTTTAGTTTGGTTGCTCCGTTTGTTTATTGCATTCTAACGTTTATGTGGTAAAATAATTCGGCTACTTTTTGGAAAGCCAACAAAACGAAAAAAATGCCAACAAATTAAAGTTTCACAAATCTGCAGGCAATCGACCTGTTTTTTTGCATTTTGTTGAGGAATACATCAGTTTGTGCCTTATTATCAGAACTTTTCATTAAAATAAACTTTTTAAGCTTTAATATTCGAATTATGAGAAGAAATACATATAATTTCTGTTCTATTCCCCATCAAAAATAAAGTGAAAATATCAATGTTAGAAGTGAAAAAATTCCGAGGGAAATATTTATTCACGATAAGGGGAATTTTTTTCAGTGAACATATTTCACGTTGTTATTCTGGACTGAATAAAATTTGTTCATGCGAGTTGTTCACGATTGCAAATACGTGAAAAGTGAAAAAATTTCACGTGGAAAATTATTCACGATAGGGGTGATTATGATAACTAGAGACAAAATTATGAGTGAACCATTTGGAATGCAACAAAAAATTGTGAGTACATCGGTGAAAGCTAACACGTGCGCTTCATTTTAGCGGTACTTTAAATTTTCTCGCTTACTCCCTCCTTCTCTCCTTAAATTACAAACTTTTATACAGAACAGACATGGCTCTAACAAAAACTCTTCGAAGGCAGGGCAGTACTAGAGAATTCAAGCATTTTATCTCGACAGCTAAAATAATTCGCACTCTTTCCATAACTTTAAAATAAATTTTTTGCAATTAAAGAAAATATTCCTAAAAACATTTAATTGAATGTCTAGATGATTTTCAATATACTCGAACACTTTATGTCTAAGTTTATGGTTTTTGAAAAAAAAAAAAAAAAAAAAAAAAACAAAAAATGAAAGGAGTTTGTTAGTTTTTCGTTAGTGAATTTCAAATCACAAAAATAATATTGATAATCTTAAAGTTAAAGTTTTGTCAGCACTTAAATTTGAATAGTTTTTGTATGATTGTTATAGAAATGTTTGTTTGTGTATTTGTGTTTTCTTTTATATCTCATAGTTTTAATCATGAATAGAAAATAGTGTGATAAAATAACTAAAACAACAACAACAACAACAACAACAACAACAACGACTAGCAACTACTAGTTGTAAAGCAAGAAAAAGTAATAGTTCACATTTGTATGCATGAACTTTTGCTTAAATTGAAGTACAATATTGTCATTCAAAACGCCTGCCACAGAAATAAAACTCGTGCAAACAAACAAACACAGAAACACACTCAAATCACACACATGCATACATACATAAAAGAACATTAAAGTAAACAGACAACTTTAACAACAATCTAACACTTTGTCTGTATATGTGTGCATGTCAAAAAGTTGATGCTGTCATCAACATGACCAACACTTGCACTACAATAAACTGACACTCTAATAAGACTGGATGATGACAGTAATGTTACGAGAAATATTTTTTTACATAGAAATAGAAATATTTTTAAATATTCATACATACGAGTACATATCCATACACTCATATAAATATTTTATAGTTAATTTAATTTTTTTTTTGTCAATTTAGTTAAATTAGAAAATATATTGTTGACATTTTCGGTAAATGAAATAACTCAAAAAACGAATTTTAATTTTGGAACACAGTTAACATATTATTGGGAAGGTTTAATTTTATGAAAAAAAAAAAAAAAAAAAAAAACTGTAAATAGTTTATTTAAACTAAACAATTTTAATGGCTGCATGCAATAATGCTCAATGAAATATTCCTAATGTTCGAAAAGTATTTTTAATATAAAATAGTTCCCAGCTTTTGGGACATATTGTCTACATTTTGGCAATAGATAATATTATTCTTGAAATTATTTAAATGCATGAAGAAAAAGCTAAATATGAAAGTAAAATAGATATTCATGCCGATAAAAATAGTTTGAATTCCGCAATTAAATTCCGATTTGGGTGCTGCCGTGGCTGATAGGTAGCAATGACAGCCTAGTAGTCCGAAGGTTGTCGGTTCGATTCCGGCCAGAGATTGTGTTTGTTTTTGAAAAAAAAACTTACAGTTTTAAGATTCCGTTTATATTGTATTTTCATTTAACAACATTAAAGTATTTAATACCAATAGGTGTTTGTTTAAATTATCTTTACTAAAAGTAGGATATGCATTGTTTTCTATTTTTTTTACTACAAATGAAGTTGGTAGAATAATTTTTTATCAATTTCATTTTGAATTTTAAAAGTGTACTGATTGCAAGTAAAAACGTCGTTTTTCGTTTTCTAAACACTGAACTTTCGGGATTCAAAGCACTTTTGATAGCAATTGAGTTCAGTGACATGAAAGATTATATCTTTATAAAATGCATTGTTCAAAATTTTTGCATAAAATATTTTTAGAATTAATTGGTATATTTTCGATTTATGTCTTTAAAAAAAGTATTGAATATGAAAATCTTAAAAAAAAAATTCTCGTGTCGCAATGTTTGCTAAAATACTCCTCCGAAACGGCTTGACTGATTCTTATGAAATTTTTTATGCATATTCAGTAAGTCTTAGAATCGGCTTCTATCTATTTTTTAAACCGATAGGGACACGAGCAGGGGAGGGAGGGAGGGAGCAATTTCTGTATTTAATGTTGAATGACAGATGTCCGCCTCATGAAGGAGAATCGTCTTCGTTCGTATTTCAAACAGAACAAAATTATTGTTTGGTATTTTTTTCATCGGCGGTCATCGTCACACACTTACAATACATTTGCTATTTTTTATATAAAACCCAAAATATGCACTAGAAATATTTTGTATGGCAAAATAACGTTTGCCGGGTCATCTAGTAATATATAAAATTTTGTTGAGTTTTTATCTCTTCTTAGATTATAAAAAAATTGGATTTGCTTTTTTAATCCTTTTAGCGAAATTTCACATGAGAAATAGTTCTTTTTACTAAAAATTAACAATAATTTGGAATAAATACGAAGTTATCGCTTCAAGTTAATTTAGGTTTTAATCTCTTTCTAATTTGTAAGCTGATCGTTAAATATTGTTCCTTGGGGCAATTTTATTAGAGTTTTATGACCAGTGTTTCTGTGGAATATTCGCCGGGTTTTTTTTTGGAGTTTGGGTTGGGGGGGTTTGGGAGGGCAGTTATGCTCTCTTCTTTAGAGAGGCACAAAAGGGCACAGACAGCAAATAATTGGAGGCTTGAAATTGACCGCAAAATAGTTTTTCATGTTGTACACATAAAACACCTAAATCGTAAGGATTACAGGCCTTCCTATATCGAATCCTTAAAATATTATTCAAAACATGGTAGGAGGATTTCAGATTCCCTTAAAGTAATAATATACTTAGGGGATGTGCACATATTACGTAACGCTCCAAGGGGAAGGGGGTTAAATATTTGTTACGGATTGGAAATGTTGCACTGAAAAATTATTAAAAAGCGTTTGGGGGGGTATAAAATCTCTGAAAACAGCGTTAAGTAATATGTGCACAGCCCCTTATAAAGTTTTCTCAGGATCAGTCTTTATTATTAATAGGGGAAATCGCTCTTAGTATTGTAATCATTGCAGATCTTGCAAGTCTAGCTTATTTTCATCAGTTTGCAGCAATTCAATAACAAAATATATAAATAATTTACCCTCAATATTTTTAATTGTATTAAATAATTTTAGTATAAAAATTTAATTGATACTGTTAATTTGCACCAGTAAACAAATTAATAGTATCAATTAAATTTTTTTTTATTACAATTAAAAATTTAATTAAATAAATTAAATATTTAATAAAATTTTTTTATACTTTTAAGTAAAGAGTGAAAAAAATTAAATATTTTTTCTGTGTACATATTAGTAATACTGTGTGCGTATTAGTAATATTAAGTAAAAAAAAAAAAAAAAAAAAGGAATTAATATTACTAATACGCCTGCTATCTTCTATAACATATCTTATAGCATATTGGCTGACTTCCAAAACGTTCGTATACAATGTTTGTATACAGTATTGCTACTGTATTTAAATCACATCCATATGCAAAGTTCGGAAACAATGCAACAACTATAAAATCGATGCCTTGTTTGCTCTCTTACTGCGTTAAAAATACTTTGCGGCGGCGGTTTGAAATGGTATACATTGTATAACTATTGTACTGCGGCGTTATGAAATGTGATGCTTTGTTCAAACACAAAGCAATTGACGTTTTGGAAGTCAGCCATTCTATAACAAATTTTTATATCGGCGCATATAAACGAGATATTTTTATTAAAGTTTCTATTCTCTTAGCACTCACTGTATTCGTTGTGCACTCCTACAATAAATGTCTATGCACTTGTTCGTTCCCATAAATGTCATAAAAATTGTACTTCTATTAAACAACTGCATTTGTGTGTCAAAATATGTTTTACCAATTTCCCTTTGAAAATAGTTTGATTTTGCAATGAAACCAATTTTCAGATTGACAAAAGCAAAAACAAAACACAAAAAAAAAAAAAAATTGCTGCTGACAGTTATGCTGGCAACAGTCATATGTTTTTTCCCCGCAGATAATGGAGCGAGCAGGTGCATTAAATATTTATTAAATGAAAATTTTTGGTTCAAAAAAAAAAAAAAAATTAAATTCAATATTGTTCCATGAAGCAAGGATTTTTTTGGCGGAAAATTGATACACTAAAAATAGGTCAGAAAAACATAATTAATAAGAATACTGATTTTCTATAATTTCTTGGATTAATTAAAATGTTTTACATCTATAACGAACGTAATTTAATGGCACGCAGCGAAGAAAGTTTAGTTTCTGAATTGAAGTACATAATTCAGCTAGCATTTCGCAAAGTATATAACCCTTTTCGTGCTCAAGAGATGCTGTGGGATGCTATGCTTTGATCTGATATTAATAAAATTCATACTTGTTATACTGTTAATTAAAGTGTATAATTTTGTCAAAAATTAAAGTGATTCTAGAACGAAAAAATTTTTTTAAATATTTAATAAAATACTTTTCAGCATTGTTGGCTGAAGCATCATTACGATCAACAAAGCGCAGTTGTCATTTTTTATCTACCCCTCCCTAATGAAAGTATTAATTTCTACGTTTTCCATTTCAGATGATCATGTACAGCATTTTCTTGTATTGTGATTTATATTTAAACTTAACTTAGATTTTAATATTTTTTCGTTTCCTATAGCAGAAGCAGTTACCCAGCAAAAATTACTGTTTACGTATGGCATGATATTTGTTCGCAATGTCCCACTTTGGAGCATTTCGATTTAAGTGCTTATTTCAGAGCAGTGAGTATGAAGTAAATTCATGGAACGAAAACAATATCAACTTAATTATTTATATTTTATTTTTTATTGCATCATCCAAACATTCGTACTGTCGTCTTATTTTGTTCGTTACACTTCGTAAAATTTACAATTTTAATCATTGCCTTACAATAGTGCTTTCCAGTATGCACTAGTGTTAGGCTAGTGTGTTTTTTGTTTCTATATTAATTAAATAAAGTTATCAAAAAATTTTACATTTTCTGCCATACATTTCTGCATTTGTTAAGATAATACATATGTGCTTAATATGAAGCACGTTCTTAAGGCAGAAAAAGTATGTACTGCTTCCAAAAATTTATTATTTTTTGCTATGTAGTGTTATTTTTTATATAATTCTACAGAACGATTTATAAAAAGAATTAATATAAAGCGTGATTTTTAAAGATTTTAAAACATAATAAAACAAATATATTTTTAATATCAATGAACTGGGCTTTTTTTGGAAAGAAAATTTTATGAAATTAATGTTTAAATATGATTTCTGCGATGTTGCCGAAACAGCTGGCGTGTAGAAGGCGCAATCTGGAACACCAATTTTCAAACACTTTTCGCAACATTTGATTTCCAGGTGTTCAATTGTTTGTGGTTTATCGACATAGAGAAGTGACTTAACATAACCCCAAAGAAAATAATCACACGATCTTAGAACAACAATTAATTGGGCCATTACGTGAAATTATTTTTTCATCAAAAGTTTCTTTGAGTAAATCAATTGTAGCACCCGCTGCACGATGAGTTTGACGAATAGAACAATTATTTTGATTAAAAATTGCAACAATTTGCACGTGTTGCTCTGGTGTAATGAAATTTCAAAGCAAACTAAACAAAAAAGCAACGATCAGCTGTTAAATGGGTGCTCAAATAAAGCAGTGGTGCCAACTCAAAGTTGTGACACTGTATAAAAAACATCCTTTATAAGGTACATGTGATAATACTAAAAGGGATCCATTTAATTTTGAATTGGCTTAATATGTTATACATGTTGTATGATATGTGTTTGTTATTGTAAGGACATAAATTCACCAAAATAACTGCATTTACAAATTAAAAAATATATTAATTTTTTTTTTGCTCCATTAAAATTTTTACTAAAAAAAAAGAAACGTTAAAACATAACATTTTTTATTTTCATTAAGAGTTCTAATTCATTTACAGGCTTAAATTCATCGCCTCGATTATTTCTGTTGTAATTTTTCTTTTTAAGCTTCAAAAATTATTTTGTGACACTTTCATAATTTTTTACTTATTTTCTTTTCGGCAAATATTCAAATGCAGTGAATTTTTTTTTTGTTTGTTTGTTTTTGAAACTGCAAATAAAGATTTTAAGGGCACTTTTTCCATCAACAAGTGATTATGAAAGATGTGTTTAAATGAAAAATGTTTGAGGTCTGGTTTTTGTTTTTGTTAGGTCTTCTTTTAAATGTGTCAAAAAACTTTGGCAAAAAAAAAAAAAAAATCATAATTTATTCAGAAATTAGTGTCGTTTTTAAGTGCCATCCGTTTACTTCTACAACAAACATTTCCAACATTTTAATTTCGCCGAATTTATTTTAATTTCAGTTGTTATTGTCTTACCCTGTCTGAATATAATAATCTGTATGTATTCGCAATATGATTCATGTCACTGAATAAACACTCAATGTGTATAGAACTCGCTCACAAATATATATATATGTGTTTGTGTGTGTGTGTGTATGCATACATTTGTGTATATTCTTCCGAAGCAGACATGTCAACTGAAAATTGATTATAAAATGATTTATGAGTATAACCGGATATTTTGCATTCACAAAACATTTTCATTTTAGTGTACTGATATGCGTTCGTGTATAAGACTCTTTTCATGTTCATGCCTCTGAATTGATCTACTCAACACTATTGCCACAAGTTTATAACTGTTTATTTTTTTTTCTTTGTGTCACTTTGTTTTATTAATAAAAAGTAATAATAATTTCCTCACTCCATCTTTTTTTCTTTTTTGTTTTTTTTTTTTTTAAATCTTTATAAATAGAAATGAATTTTCATTTATTATCAGGATATGCCATATATCTTGCAGCAATGAGACTGGCTTTTATAAATTTTATTTAAAATATAAAAAAATTTATTATAAGCAATTTAATTAAATTTATTAGTCGTTATTACACTGTTTTTGAGTGAAAAAGGCATAGCACTGGTCAATGCCAAAAAATTACAACTCCTCAGTAGCAGTTGTTTATAAAAATCATAAGGAAATAAAATGGTGAGGGGGTAAGTCAAGTTTCTTTTAAATGCATTACATGAATTTATTAACGATTGATAAGTTTTTATAGGAAAAATAGATTTACAACGAGATAACAGAACGTTTTGCTCTTCTTCTATCATTTCTGTTATTATCCATTTTGCACAAACATATTGCTCGAAGATATTAATATTTCTTTAATCACTACTCATATTGTAGGCTGTGCCAATACAACGTTTAAATCATTTTCACAGCTTTTTTTATAACTGCCGTCAGCAAGGAACCTAAGAGTTGCACATAGTTTTAGTACCTCGCACAGGCTTCTGGAAATGTTTCTTCAGCTCATTTAACAGAAAGCAAAATTCTTTAATTAAAGGAAAAAAAATTTTAAATCTGAAAACATTTATCTATATATTAAAAACCCATTCAATTATAACTTAAACATTTTCTTATATAGGTTCGGGAAGTTCCAGGGGATTGGAGTGATCACGAAGACTTTTTCATATGCGCAACACATTAATGTTAGCATCAACACTTTCGTCAGAGTCAAATAAATCATAAGAGATATTCACTTTTTTCACTTAGTACAATTTTATTATTTATTAAACAAAACTAACAGTACACTTTAACAAGAAACCATTTTTTAAGCTATTGCATAGCTTCTATCGCGGGCTTTGAGGCGACCGAACCAAGAAATTTTGAAACGTTTGTTTCTTAAGTCTTTTGTTTTTGAAACGAAAAAACCTGTCATTTGTTTTTGAAACGAAAAAACCTGACACTAAGTTTGTTTCTTAAGTCTTTTGTTTGTTTAAGTATTTAAATCGCCCCTAAAGTATGCTATTGATTTTGATTTCATTAACATACAGTACTTGTATTGCCATAATAACAACGGAGTTATTAAACAAAACGTAATAATATAATTGCACAAGTTGATAAAAAATGCTGTGCAATAGCTTTTCCGCGGCAGTCCTCGAGTGCCACATGAGTTTTTTTTTTTTAATTTTTGCCTCAAGAAATACCATCAACTGCTTTATCAAATGTCAAATCGTTGCTTTTGAGGATGGCAACATCAATACAACTTTAACCAGAATGAGTTGTAATTCATAATACCAAAAATGAGTTAAGTTGTATTAAAGTTGAGTTGTGTCAATTTCAACTCAACTTGGTTGAGTTGTAAACCGTAATAGGGGCATTAATGCGTCTCCTTAACACCAGAGACGTTGAAACCATGCTCTTTAAATTAACAAAACCCGCAATATCAGAGTTGTATATTGTTCTATATTTTGAAAACCTAACCTAAGTGCTGGTTTAACAAAAAAAAAAGGAAAAAAAAACCATCGTAATACAAAAACGGAATTGAAACCATTCCAATCGAAATATGTGACTTGCGCCATACAGTTAATTAAACTTTTATTGTTTTGTCTTTCCCTTTCGCAATATGAAAAAAAATAAGCGATTTGCAAAAAAAAAACTATGAGTTAGGACCTTTATATATTAAGGTAACGATATATTTATCTGATACGTAATACTTTTCAATTAAATATAAACTATTTTATATAAAATTATTGATTTCTATCAACTTGCAAGTAATAGTAAATAATTTAAAGGACTTGGGATATTTTCTTAGTAACCGGCTGGTACAAAAAATAACTCCATTTATGGGGAAGAAAGAAAAATATTTATATTCTACAAGTTATTTGTTTGGTATTTTTTAATTCTTGAAATATTTCATATTTATAATATAAACAATCTACGCTATTGTAAATTGTCAGTAGTGAGGCTATGCCATACGTACACTCCTATGTACATAAATGGGAAAACACATACATATATACAAGTATACATATATGAAAGTTGCAGCAACTATTCAATACACAAACTGTTCTTATTGCAACTTTTGCCAGAAACCCCGTTATAACTTGTCGACATATCAGAAAGACGACAGCCAGGTAGACAGACAAACAAACATACTGGCATTGCAATTGCACTTAAGCAACAGCCATAATATTTTATACATACACACAAACATACATATACACATATAAGAATATATTTATTACAACAATATTGTTTGCTGTAAAATACTATAATATATTAAATACATAGACACACACGCACACATCTATCCATTCATATATAAAATTTTGTATTAAAATAAATTCACACATACACTGGCACTATTATTTGACTTAAACAAGAACAGTCAGCGTCTGTATATGAGAAGTTTATAGTTGTACCTCGTGAAACGTTAGTAAATTAATTTTGCCATACATTGTGCTGAAAAGATCTACAACGATATGAAACTACCAGCTATACGTCATTGTAACACCTGTAAGTTTATATTTACTGTATTGCAGCATTTTGTTTAATATGTCTAATATATTGTGCATATGTGACACGTATAACTCTATAACTGGCCACTTTGTTATGAACTAAAAATTATTATTATTATTGTTATTTTCTTCTTTCTTGTGTATTGGGTATTGGATGCATGATCAGACATGATCCTAATTAATATATACTATATGCTGCATATGTATGTTCTTTTAATTATTTGATCAAATATTTTTTTCTATATGAAAAAAAAAAAATATGACTGACAAAATTCTTTAGGACCTTCCACTTTTGCAATGATGCTTAGTATTGACAGGCACTGCTTTGCCAGTTTTTTTAATTTTCTCTGACAGTTTTATATCTCCGCACAGGAAGTTGTACTGTTATTATAAGCTAAATAATTTCTTAAAAAAAAAAAAAAAAAAACACACTTATTGTTAGGGAAATTAAAAAGTTTTTTTTATTTAATGTGAAGTACAATCGATACAATTAAGTTCTAAATAAAATGTCATTCAAATGGCCTCCATGACTTCTTCTGCACGAACGATTTCGATGAACCCAATTTTCGAGCACTTTTTCCACTAAATCAAGTCGCATGTCACGTTCAATATTGACTTTTAAAGCTTGAAGAGAGTCTGGTTTATATGGAAAGACCAATGACTTCAAATAACTCCACAAGAAATAGTCTAAGGTGTTAAATCACAACTTCTTAGAGGCCATTCAATATCACATTTTTTGAAATAATCGAATCTCCAAACTTTTCTCGCAATTATTCAATTGTTGCATTTGCTGTGTGGTACGTAGCCCCATCTAGTTGGAACCAAATGTTGTAAAGATCAACTTTTTCCAATTTCGGCCATAGAAAGTTGGTCTGTACCGCTCTTCATTGACAGTAACGGTGTCAGCAGCTCCATTTAGAAAGAAGTACGTTTCGATGATTCAACCAGACCAAAAACCACACCAAACTGTCAATTAAGGTGAATGTAATGGTTTTTTAATGAATATTTTGTGGATTTTCTTCGCACCAGAATCGACAGTTTTGTTTATTTACCGCACCACTCAGATGAAAGTGAGCCTCATCGGACCATAAAATGGCAAAAGCGCACGAAAAGTTGCAATTGGAGAACAATAATTTTGATAATAAAACTGAATAATTTGTAAATGTTGTTCTTGCGTTTATCTCTCCATGATGAAATCGTAAACACTACTGAATGCAATGAAAAACAAATGACAAATCATGACATATTACAAATGGTCGAAATGCCACTTCAAAATCATATCATCCCTATTGGAAAACCATATATATTATGGTTCATCAGTGATCCGTTCTTGTATTCCTTTAGGTGTTGTTCGTAATATACGGTCGTCACAGGATCTTATTGTGTTTCTAATGTGTTTGCCATTTTGAAATGAAACAAGACTTGGATTTAATTTCTATTTATTTCGTGTCTGAATATAATATGATAAAATCCAAACATTTATGATCTAACTGCAGCCATGCTCTCATTTCTTTATAGATGCTTTAAACTCATTTTGTTGCATTGTTGGTGGTACCATCTTTACTCTAGAAACGCTAAAAACTCTTAAATATTCTGTAATATTTGCATGCATACCTTGACGCCAGCCTGGAACATGCCATCCATTTAGATATTATACTTTTTATGCTGTAATATTTATGCTAGTCTGTTATGCCAGATTATAATGTACAATTTGAACACATCCTGTTTTTAACACATACATTCATATAGAGCACAGGTGAAGTTTTAATATATTTGATATAATATTTATTTTCGTGCTGGTTTTCATACAATTACTTTTCCCTTTCAAAGTTGCTGATAATCAGCTCCATTATAAAGTAGACTCATACCAGTGCAGTGTAGTGCAGTGCCAAACAGAGAATATTGTTTGAAAAACTAATACATACAAGCATGTGCTTAAGAAAGTTATATATATTTAAAGGTTAATGGTAAACATTAAATACAAGTATCTTTAAAAAGATAAGTTCAATTGTAACACAATTGGCTTCTTAAGGAATCAATTGTAACTCTACAGTCGTTTGCAAATAAATCAATATTACTTAGATATCAGTAAATTAAAAACAGATTGTTAAAGCTGAAACATATGGATGTGTGTTTGTGTGGTATATTTTTAATAAAAATATAAACTTAATGCTTTACTATAAATTATTTGATTGTTCCTGAAATACAACCTGTTTACTTTTAAACGAGTGCTTTAATTCTGTTAATAATATTTTTAATACAACCATACTTTTTAGTCGAAATATCATATTTTTTACATATGAGTGATATTTCGAGAGTTATTTTTTCACATAAATTTATTATAAACGATACGTACATACGAGTATATAAATATTTGTTTTTATAGAATTCTATTACGCAAAATTAAACTTCTTTTCTTAATTGATTGCTAAAATGTTTTTATTTAGAATTTCATGCGCAAATAAATACATACAAATATATTTTATTATCGTTTGTGATGAAATTTATTTTTAAAATCAGTTTTTATATTAAAAAAAAATGTAAAATATTCATTTGATACAGCCAGATGTCAACAACAGTGTTTTTTATCCTTTAATCCATTGCAATCTATTGCAATTTCATTATACAGTCGTCAAATCATTCATGATGATTTAATTACTTAATACTGCTGCTAAAATATTAAATTTATTTTGTCCATTTTGAATTGACATGTTTTAATATAATGAAAATAAAAGTTCTAAAAAGTTGCAAGCATTACAAATAAAAAACATTGAGGATAACAATTTTATTATACATATATTTTTGGTTGTTAAATACTTTATTAATTCATTCATACATTTGAAAAATATTAAAAGAATAAATAAAGTAAGCGATTATGTTGCAATTTTCAAAATCTGTGCATTAAAATAGAAAAATATATTTTAAGTGTTATTGTGTTTTGATAATGGAAAAAGATTTATATTAATATTTCCGCATATTTTTAAAAATATACCTGAAGGTGACACATTCCGAACGGAATTATTTCAATTTCGTAGCTGTATTTCGATCGTTTGCGATTTACAGTTTTCAGATTCCGATTAATTTGTTATTATTAGCAAAGCTCACATTAAGCTTTTTTTTTCATTAACATAAAAAGCTTCATTTACGGACGCTCCTAAAAATATGCATGCTTTTTTTATTATTTTCTACTAATGAATTTAGTAGAAAAATTCATATATTCAATTGTAGTTTGAAGTTTAAAAATAGTTTGATTACAAAATCAAAAATTTTCTAAGAATTGAAAGCACTTGCAATCGAATTTGGGCTCTGTGATACGGCTGAAATTCACTTTTTCACTGCATATATTTTCTTGCAATAAAATACTTGAAAGACTGTAAAAGCACACGACTCTCGTACACGAGAGATACTAGAGTTGTCAATTATTCGCCTTTCAACTTTGTTCGAATATTTCAAATAAAAATTGATAAAAAATAAAAATTTCATACAAAAAACTTTAAAATGAAATAGTTAATATTTTTATTAACAAAAAAAATACATAAAACTATTAATTCAAATAAACATGCTTAATTCAGTCAAAAAATATCAAATGTTTTTTTTTTGTTAAATCAGACAATTTGGGATGTTCTTAAGAAATAATCTTTTACAAAGTTGACTCAATTTTTTTAGCTTTCAAACGATTTTTAATTTTGGTTTTTATTAAATTAAATTTTGAACAAAATCTTTCGCTAATTTTCGAGGTAGGTGATATTGTGAGAAGAGCATAAAATAGTTTATCTAATTTTTCTGTTCTTTTTTTTGAGATTTTTCCAAATATACCACATCGTCTAATATATCGCTGAAGACTTTTTTATATTTTGAATTTTGAATTTTAATACTTTTAATATAATTGTTTAATTCGCATAAAAGATTGTTATTTTCATTACTAGTAACATCTTCTATATTATTACTATCATCTGAATTATTGTGGTTACTTTCAACATAAAATAATCTGAAGTATAATTCGTTTGGATATTCTTTAGTTTCACTTTTTAAAGAATATTTTAAAAAACCTTTAATTGCTCGAAAAATTTCCAGAAAAAAATATTAACGTTTTTAAAAATTTTATACGTCTCATTTAATCTTATTTTAATACGTTTTAGTAAATCTTTTGCAAATGAATTATTAATTTTTATTGTTGATAATCCAACAAGTTTGTATACTTTAGAACATTTGTTACATATGATTTTTTTTTTCATTTGTTCATGGAAAAATTCTTCCAAGCCGAGCTCAATTTTTTGGCTTTAGTGTATTTCTAACTTATTCACCTTAGAGTGAAAAAAACCCCATTCTTGAAATTTTTTAACGTTTCATTCAAAACATAGCACGACTTCTAGTTATGCGCAGTTCGACAACAACTACAAACATTCAAAATAACAAATTAAAAAAAAAATTTTTCGATTAATTGACATTAATTATTCGATTTAATCATTATTCGAAAATCGGAATTTTAAAATTATTCGAACAAGAGATTCGTTTTGTTTGATCGATTAATCGAATTATTCTTAATCGGTTGACAACTCTAAGAGATACTAAAAATCAACCGCTGTTTGGTATCACCCGTCACAAATATAGTATTCCCCGTCACAACCTTGGAATATTCTTTAAATAATGTTGTAGATAAAAAATATTTTTTGCTGAAAGCTGCCCACTGTTGTGCATATGTTTGTCTTTCTGTGGCATTTTCGCACCCGTTTTTTGTGGTTTATTATATTATTTTAGGTATTGTTGTGCGAGTCGCTTATGGTGCGTGGATCTCACCATTTTAATTCGAAAAAAAAAGAAAAAAATCTGTTTTACAGGAAGTTGTACTTTGTTAAATGTTTTTGTTTTTTTTTTTTCTTTTTCTTCTTCTTTTGTTATTTTGCTGTTGTTAATCTTGTTCTTTTCAAATCTTGTTTGTTTCTTCATCTTTACAAAATCATTTTCATTTCCTTTATCATTCCTTTGTTAGTATTAGTTACACCTTTTTTTTGTCTATTGTTCTGCGGTTCTGTTGTCATTTATTCTTACAACTTGCTGTCGCTTGTCTGTTCTTGTCTGTTCTTGTTATTTGTTGTATTTTTTTTTTCTTTTTTGTTGTTTGGTTGTACGATAAATCCCTTGAATTTAAGAAAATAAAACAGCACTAAACCTAAACAAATATGTGAGAACAGTTCATATTACCATCTTGTAATTTTTATTTACAACTAAATTATGTTACGGTTTTTTAGAAAAGTGAGATCAAGGTCATTTGCTTATTTGTTTTCATTGTTAACCCCATTCTAAGCTTTGTGGCAATGGTCAAATTGCATTCGTTCTAAAACTAAAAACTAATTATTAAATAATAAAAAATATTGTTGTAAATAATATAGAAGAAAAGTGTTGCCATCTTATAAAAATTACATATCACAGATATATATATTTTTTTAGGACCAGCACTCAGTGGATGACCCCTACGTATGTAGTGCATTGTGCCAGAACTCAGGGAGAGGAATAGGGTAGAGAATATAGTTGTTGAAAATTTAGAAGGCTTAACTCATTTAGTTTTGCGCGTTATATTAATTTTTGTAGCAGTGTTGAGGCGCCTCTGGTGTTAAGTACACGCATTAACTGTGTTAAGCTTAATTAGCATGCATTTTATTAATTGTTTTACTTCGCCGATGTTTCTGCTAACCAACGAAGGAGGGTGGCTTGGAACAGCTTCAATCGCTGTCGGAAAAGTTTTTTTAGTGACCAGTGCTATGCCTTCATCACTTATATAGTCCGATAACAATTAACACAATTAATGATGTTGATTGGCTTGCTCTGGCCAGGGTTGGAACACAGGAACTTCAGCCAAGAACACCCTCTTGATTTGTAGATTTTTCTCATCACTTAAAAAAAATCGGTACACAAAACGGAAAATTGTGAATCAAGTGTTATAAAATTTATGGTTTTTTTTTTAATTAAAATAACAAAGTTTTTTAATTCGAGCTGTAAAAAATCTTCTTATTTTAATTATTCGGGCAAGTCACTAATTTCGATCGCAAGGGTTTCATTATGTATTTGTATTCCAATCCTTTTTGATTTAGAGTCCTCAGATTCAGAATCTTAAGCTGTTAAGTTTAAACTATGCCGGCCTCTTTTTTAGACCAACATTTTTTTTTAATTGATATAAGTACTTGGGAAGTACTTGAAATAATATTTTTGTACTTAATTCAAGAAAATCCATACTTTTTGACCGTATTTTTGACACCGCTTGGGATTGATTTAGATTCGTTTAGGATTACTTTTATTTTCTGTATACGAGTTTGTTAAAATTGTTTCTACTAGCAAAGCTCACATTAAACTTTTTTTTATTAACACGCAAAGCTTATGGTATTAAATATTAGCCCTATTCACAATCTTGTGCAAATGGTCTTGCATCATTGCATTTGAAAAATGGTGTAGTATATATTTACTCTACACTAACAAAATGCAGAGAAATGCACATGCTACATCTTTGCAAATAAGCAACACTAAAAACCAATAGCTTATATTTACTATACTTATGCAACACTTAATTGCAAAACGACAGTTGAAATGCAATGAACTGAGCCGATTTTGCTTGTTCAAATTTTAAAAATTTTATTCAAAATTATAAAACAAAGCAAAAGGCTAACAAAAATTAATTTATTAAAAAAATTTACTAACAAAAAATAAAAATTTACAAAACGCAAAACATAAAAAGTCATATGTATTATTTAAAATCCTGACTAAGTAACAAATTAATCCTTATTTTTATAATAGAAATCAGAAATATTTGATTAAGCAAATATTTTGAGACATCTGTATTTTTTATTAATCAATCAGCTGTGAATTTTGTGTTTTGCAATAAGCATTGCAACCTTACCCAAAGATATCATTCACAATTGATAGAATAAATTTGCAATTGCATAAATTTGCAATCCCAAATGCCCAAGATTGTGAATACGGCTATTAATTTCGCTCCTAAAAGTATGCACCTTTATTAGTGTTTACTACAAAAGAAGGAAACTCATCTACTGGGTTCGGAAAACTGATTTCACCTACAGACAGAATAAATATATATTTTATGAGTCTCATATGGATATTATGGAAATTATTTTATATTAAATATTTTACCATTTTTGGTAAAGGATATAAAAATATAAACATACTCTTATATGCATTATTAAGTTGTACATCGATAATGGTCATCCCAACCATAAATAACTTTCGATGCGTGCTTGTGAGCATAATAAATTGTCAAGTATTTATTTAAATTTTCAATTATGTATTTTCCACTTTTTTTTCATGCAATGTTGTGGAAACAAGTGCTTTTCAGCCATTTAAATTTATACGCCCATTTAAATATTAGTATGATTTTTTTTGTTACTTAAAAGGAAAGAAAACACAACACAAAAAAAATGTAATGAAATGCTTAAGGGCAAAATATCCCCAGACATTCAACATAATAATCTCAACCTGTACGTTTTTCTTTTTTGCTTGCCTTATTTACATCAATGAGAAAATTGTGTACAAATCTGTTTATTTAATGTATTTTATTGCATACTTTTTTTTTGGGAAAAATCATGATTATTATTTACACAAGTGTATCAACAACGAAATGATGAAACAAATATAAAAAGAATTATTTTTTGCTTACAAACTGTTTATTAAGGGAGTTTTTTTTTTATTTTATTAACAGCTGATTGTTTTCTCTTTGTGCCGATGAAAATGAAAGGAAAATAAAATGTATAAATTGTTACACCGCTTTTAGTTTTTTTAGCCACTGTTTGGCTATAGGGACATTTTTCGTCTAATCGTTTTTCTTATGTTTAGTGTTTCATAGTTTCATTTTATAAAAAATATAGTTTTTATAAATAAATATAATTAAAGGAACAAACCTTTGCGATCAAATTTAATTTTATTTAAAGGCTCCGAATCAATTAAGTTGTTTAATAGAATCGGCATTTTTAAACTTGTTTAATTGAATGTAATACATTTGAGTGTTAGCTCCGTATGCTTTTTTTGAGGAAAGCATTACACAAAAATTTAAGCTTTTTACTTAAAAAACTGAAAATATCCCCATATTATATTCCACTACATGTGGAATGACCCACTCCTACTTATATATTCCTGAAATGTTTTTTACAATAATGCACTAAATAAGCGGCTTAAGTCCTACTTTAATAGTTCCTAAGATATATCAAGATTATTATGTGAGAGATGCCACGCCCACGTGTACAACTTTTATATTTTTGCTTTAAATCCAAGATAAAAACTGCCTCTCAAAATTTAAATAATTGTTACTTCATTAATTCAATATATATCACTTCATATGGAAAGTGCCACGCCCACTTAATTTTTTTTAATATTGATTGTCTATAAAAATGCATTAATTTAGCGGAGGAATTCTTATAAAATATCAAGTAATTAGTTCGTATGATATATTGAAATTATTTTGTGGGTGGTGCCACGCCCACTTGTTCAATTTTTATTACTAATACGTTAACGCGCGTAATAAATTGCAAGTATTTAGCGTTATTAGTTCAATAAATATCCTCATGTAAGAAGTTCATCTGTATCGGATGTGCCACGCCCACTTAAGATATTAAAAAAAACTGACGTTTTATTTTTCCCTGACCATCGCAAGTATAATGTAAAAAATTTCAGCAAGATTGATTCAAATGGTAAAAAATACACTATTTGGGAACTTCCACGCCCACTTTAAGGTATTAAAATAAAAAACTCCCCTATTGTTTTTCTTCCAGACCAGCAAAAGTATGCTGTGAACATTTCTGAATGATTGATTTAAACGGTCAAACATACATTGTATGGGAAGTGCCACACCCACTTAATATATTAAACAAATATAACGCAAGATACATGCATGCATATTAGATAATATCTATTTTATATCAAATAATTTAATAGAAAAAAATTGAAAACTATCAACTTTTTATGTCACTTCGTTGTTGTACAACTAAAACTAAACACTTTTCATAAATTATGTCAATTCGAAAATAAACTGATGCTCCGATATAAAATACTGAGAAAAAATGTCAAATTGCTAACTAACACACATATTTTTGGTTTTTACAGTGGGGTCGTTCTCTATAGCAAAATTTTTTTTTTTTTAACACAACAAAGTGTAGATATTTGATTTAACATAGAAAAATTAATTTTTCTTACATACAGAAATGTGAAGCAAGTATGCTGCAAAGGTTTTTAAAGGAAGAAGAAATATCTTAATATTTATCGAAAATATTCGAGATGAATGCAATACGATTATCAGGTAATGCGGTGCGCCGCTATAGTCACCAATATTCCCCTAACGCACGGACACATTTATACCTGCATAATATTTTATATAAATATGTCATACGTTCTGTTTTCTATACATTTTAATCGTCATCATTATCAACGTGCTGTTACATTCATGCACCCAGTGAAGATTTTTTGCTCTATTCGTTCGTATCTGATGAGAAAACCGTAAAGCCTGCAAAGTGAAGAAACGCCGCAAATGGAAGAAATAGCTCAGAATCATGTGAAAAAGTTAAAAAGGAAAGTCATCCTAATAGACAGTCATATTACAGAACTTATTTCCGACCGAAAGATGAGTCTTTAGAAAAGGAGAAAGTGAAATTTTTGTTTGTAATTAAAGCAGTTTTTAAATTCAAAATTGACAATTAATTTTTCTTTTAACTTTGTTTGTAGTTAGTACGAGTACTTTAAAAGAAAACATGCAGAATGTTAAGAGTGTCAGTAATAATTATAAAAAAAGCTTGATGTGAGCTTCGCTAATAAAAAAACTGTTTAAAAAATGTCAATGGTTATAAAAACCTTTATCTTTGTAAAATCGAAATACAAAATAAACGAAATCTGAAGATTGAAAATTAAAAATCATTTGAATAAAATTAAGGAATTAGAACCATTCCGATCGGAATGTGTGACTTGCCAAAATCTGGCACCGTCAAAAAATTTTTCCTGCATTGATATCTAAATATCAAATTATTTTGCATTCCCCAAAGTCGGTGAAGAATCAGAAAATAACTTTTTCAAACCCATTTTTAGCCGATTTATATTTTCTTTTTCTATTTTTGGTTGTTTACAGTTCAGTGATTAATCATACTGCTCCATAAAGCATGGCAAAAAGCTTTTAACTGGCGAAAGTTTCAACGAAATTTCATCAAGTGTTGGACAATGTTTTCTTATACATAACCATGGGGTAAAGCAAAAAAGTAGTTTCGTTCGATTCACATAGCAGGAAATCAACACATTTTGAGACATCTCTTACTTTTCTTTAACTGCAATTATCCTGCTGCATTTAGCAGCTCATCATTAACGCACATTTTTTTTTTAATTTAAAATCTTGCATTATGTTTATTAAAGCTGTGAAAAAATAAATATGAAATTCAATAAATCCAATATATGAGATATTTTGCCAACTTTATTTAAGAAAATTTCATTTGAGATTTTGCCAAATCATCAAAGTTTAGGCATATGAATGAATATGCATTCCTAATACACAACAAATGAAAAATGTAATAAATATACATTTTACCTAAGATATTTGCCCAACTTTAAACGTGGTTAAAGTCTACTGATGATGTGTTATAAGCGCGAATGTAGGCATTGACTGCTTAACGCACAACAATATTATGAAAACAAAAATTGGGAACGGTGCATTCTAGTAAGGAGACAGACTACTTTGTTCAATAACCGCAAGAAAATTAAATTTCCTACCGAGAATGTCCAACTCTGTCCGAGTATTTTTTGAAGTAAAGCTCAAAAACGGCATAGCGAAAAAACTGTTTTTCGTTTCCGTTTCCTATGTGCTTGAGAGAATTTTAAACTACACGGTAGTTAGTATGGTTATTTCTCTTATAAAATTGCTATCTTTGTCTGATATCACCCATTTTGTTGTGTAGTTTTATTATTTATTGAATCTTCAATTATAAATTGAAACATCAATAAGTTTTTCAAATCTTAAACCTGAAAATGTAAATATGTTTAGCCTCTGCTAACAAACTGTTTCCGCGGTTGATTTTTTTTTGTTATTTTACATCTCTACGGCTGAGAGAACGAGTATCCCTCCCTCCTTCTCAACCTGGTGTGGCCTTTATAATTTAGAATATTGCGCGCAAATAGATTTGAGACATTTGGGTGCAATTCAAGTTTTTTAATATATTTTTTCGCGTGTTTTGAAAATAATGTATTCACCAACGGGGAACATCAAGATCTTTGAGAATTCGCTGATTTCTAACATACCAGGTGGCTGCTGTAATTGCACGTAAAATATTGTTTTGTCGCCATTGAATTTTTTCTACATTCGATGCTGAGGCAGTGCCCAATAACTGGATTCCATACACTAAAAAAACAGTTTTACATAAATTCAACGAACACCCGTTCCTTGAATTAAATTCTTTGAAATTCAACGTATTATACGTTGTTTCAGTAAAATATTCCTTGAAATTCAAAGTAAAATTTTGTGTATTTATGAACTCAACGTTGAAACGATTTTTTTTATTTTATTCGTTGAATTAAACAATGAACTAGTTTTTTTATTTAACGTATAATACGTTGAATTGAAGAAACTCGTTCATTTATTTAAACACAATGAACAAATACTTTGATTCACAGAATCTGTTTCTTGATTTTAAGTAATATACGTTGATTTTGTTGAATCAATACGTTGGATCAAGGAATAAATTCTTAAAAAGCAACGTACGGTTTCAACGTATGGTACGTTGAATTCAATAAGCTAATGATTGCCATACGTCGAGTTCAAAGCACCTGTTCCTTGGGTGAAAAATAAGGAATAAATTCGTTGAATCAACGAATTTTTTCCTTGAATTTTTGTTTGAGTGTAGGACCATATTGGTTTCAGGATCGCGTTGTATAATAGAAGTTTACACTCTAGGCTTAGCATAGAACTTCTTCCAATAAGCCAATTCGTTTGGGCTGCTTTTAATTTTATTTGGATCAACTTTGCGTCTATAAGCGATTTCCATGTTAAACTCCTATCAAGATGAACGCCTAGATATTTGACTACAGTGTGTTGCGGTATGGTCTCGGTGTTAATTTGTATAGGCGAGCATGTTTCCCTGTGCAACGTAAAAGTGACGTCTACACATTTCCGCTCATTAACTTTTATCCGCCATTGTTTTAGCCACGTTTCCAGTTTTGATAGGTTAGGTTAGGAAGGCTAGTGTGAAATACACATCCACGCGGAGACCCAATTGGATCCATTGTGATTCCCTTAATTTATAATTTATTGACTAAGTAGTCTCCTTACTGTCCAAGGAGAAACAAAGAGCCCTTAACATCTATCATTCAGCCACTTAATTACCATGATAAAGCTCCTGATATCCTCAAGTTTGCACTTCGCGATATCACTAATGCCCTCATGGAAACGTCTGCTCAGCCCTCTTTTTGCCTATGGCGTTGCAGCCTTGGGCAATGACAAATGATATGCTCTATAGTTTCTAGCTCCTCTTCATCCCCACACATCCTACAGTTTTGATATGTACCCTTGTAAATTCCGGGAAGCTTTTACAAGATTTTTATGAACGCTTATAAAAGCTGTATCATCAGACATGCCAGCAAAAAAAAAAAAGTTTACTGGGTAAAAATATATGTATGAAAACAAATGCACATATACATATGTACGAAAATTCGTACGTGAGTATTTACATTATTGAAAGCGGGTGAATGAATGAGAGAGCTGAAATGTCATTATTAGTGTCAGTGTGAGTGTTGTATTAACGTATGTTGACAAATAATCTATGCAGAGAGGAAAGAACTCGTATTCATATGTGACAAGCAACAGGATACTGAAATATTTAAATAGGAACCAGATATGAATGATGTGATGATGAAAGTTATTAATAATAATAACAATACGAATAAAAAATAATGAAGTAATAACACCGACAACATCCACAACAACAACAAAAAAGTACATCAAACTGAAAAATGTGAACAAATTTACAAATATTTATATTTTTTACATACAAGTGTTTGTTTAAGTCCAACGAAAAATAAATAAATTTATTGCAATAATAAAAGTGTGTGCATATTAAGTTAAACATGTGAGGAGGAGAAAAAAAAGCAGCATAAAGACTAACGATTGCTTTTTGTTTGGTTGATCTCAGGCTTGGGAAGTACTTATTATATGATTTAGTAAATTTAGTAAATAGTATTAACAACTACAAGTTATAAGTATGTCTTAATACTATACGCCAAATTCAAAGTATGTATTTGCAATTGACGAGAAGAACTAATAAAAAATTGTTATGAAAACAAATAAAATGCAAGTGGGATTAAAATTTCCCAAGTCTGGCTTTTATATACGCTGGAATTTTCAAATGTATGAACATATATCTTTATTTTACTACATATTTATTTGTGTATTTATGTAAATATATTTGAGTTTGTTTTTATATTCATATATGCTAATGAAATTGCTAATATAGAGTGCTGACATTCCCACGGTTTTACTTATGAAATTTTATACTAAGTGGTCGTCGCTGTTATGAGAACATGGCAATTTTAGTTATTCAGTCTGATAAATCAGAGAAAACACAAAACACAAAACTGATAGTTTAATATTTTCGGTGATGATTTTTTATTTTTTGTAGACATCGAAATTGTTTTGAAATTCCACAGGTTCATTAAGTTTTTCGCTTGCAGCAAATTATTGCCATTAAAATAAGTGCAATTTGGAATAACTCTGTATTTTTTGCACTATAGTTAATTAATTTGATTAAAAAATTACACTTCTATGATCTAATTAAAACGATAGGAAAACATCTCTAAAAGTAAGTTTTAATAAAAATTAGCAGGAATCTTAAGAAATAAAAAATGCGATTTTCTAGTTCAATGAGAAAATATATGGTAAACTGAGTTTTTAAAACTTTTTCCTAAAATGTTCAATGTCGTTTTGTCTGCAATAGTTTTTTTATGTATTTCTATTTTTCTCCTGTCTCATGTGTTTTGCAATGACAATGATATAAACTGCACCACAGTGCATCAAAAAAAAAAAAAAAAAAAAAAAAACAAAACAAAACAGTAATGAAATCAATATCAAACTCCTAATAAAAGTTAACTATAATACGAGTATATGATTAATATTTACTATATTTAATTGTAATTTTTGTAATTACTACGAACTGCTTATTATTATTAATAGGCCTAACTACGGTTCTCGAATCGACTTAGAGTATTGTAATAGATTAAAGAAACATACAACATATTTCTTTAATCGATTACAGCAGTCGAAGTCGAATCGAGAACCGTAATAAACCCAAATATTTGTTGATATTATATTTATACAGAAAAATATTAAATATACATTGTTAACAAATTTCAAGCAACAAAGGAAAAATATTTTAACAATGTCTTTTTAATATCTGATTATTAAATTACATTATTTAGCCTGTAGTTTGTACTTAATTTCAGTTTAAAATGGTTGTCACATGGCGATAATTTTGTGTTTTAATGGGAAAATCTTTAAAATTTTCCATAATCAATAAATAGTTTAGGTTTATTTAAAAATTAGTCAAAATTTCGTCATAGGTCGCCACTTGTCGTAACTAGGAACAATATATTCATGTAATAGAACAGTAGTTCATATCCTTGCTAAATGGTTTGTGATCTCGCTATGCACTTCTCATTTCCTTAAGTTTTTCTCTAACTGGCATTTTTTAATTATTGGAAAATTTTAAGTCCAAGTCAGAGTCATTAGTATGAAGCTATAATGTGAATAAATATTAAAGGGTTTTTTTTTTTTTGATTGGCAGTTAGGTGTAAGCGGTAAACGATTCAAATGATGAGGCTGTGGTTAGTCTGGAAGCATCGTGATGTTTTTCCATTGTAATAAAAATAATAATTTAATTTAAAAATTAAATTAATAACGAACTTAAGCCTGAAAATATTAAATTTCCTTTATTTACAAATGAAAATTAATATTATCAGGCTCAAGTTAAGTTTTATTGAATTAATAAAAATTCAAATTACTAAAAGTTTTTCTTTTTCAAGGCCGCTACACCTCTCATCAGCGTCCTTTTGTACATTTTTACAATTTTCTTAAAGTGGATAGTATTCAACCAAGTCTTCAAATGAAATAGAATACGAGAATTAATTTAAATTATTATTATTCCATTTTTACATGTTGAAACGATTTGTTTAATATAAAATTCCCCATCACTGGTTGGAAATTACTAATAATCAATAATCTTCAAAGTATTCTGCTTTGTAATTTAACTCTTTGTTGTTATCACTCTATATTATAAAATGAATGAAATTAATTCTCGCATTATCTTTCATTTAAAAACTTGGTTAAATAGTTAATATTATTTCCCAATTAGTATCCACTTTACGAAAATTGTAAAAACTCTTCGTACTTTGAATTTTCATTAATTCAATAAAACTGATCTATCTATAGCCTGGTAATATTCATTTTCATTTGTACATTAATATAAGTTCAAATAATAATAACGTTTATTCGTGATAATATAAAAAATATTTCCTTTATTTATTATATATTTTTGAACCTTTTATCAATCCCTAGTCAGGCTTATCTAATTTTGTCCTGAAAACTTGAATTAATATCTTTATTATTTAGCTTTTAGATTTATTTACTAATTTTTATTTAAAATTACTTGTTTGAAGGACATCGCCTCAGATAAAGCAGTTCATTACAATGCATATCAAAATCGACTAATATAAGCCAAGAAAGAAAAGTTCATATTTGATGAGTCGTTATTAGCAACCAATTAAATGCAGCATATAGTCTAGCTAAGACGTAACTATTAAACAAAATCTTTTAATATTATTTTTTTTCATATCTGGTATTCTTCACAGACAGCTTAAGTGTGTAATCCATTTTGAGATTTGTTTTAAGTACAATTTAATAATTTTCTTATTCAAAGTAAAAGCAGGATAAACTTGAATTTAGGACAAAATATTTTTTTTTGTGCACCGTCTCCAGAAGCAGCAAAATACCGTCAAAGCACAAAAAATCACATTAAAAACTTTGTTTTCTTCTGTTTTTTTTTATTGAGAAAAAAATGACTCGGGGGCTGGGATCAAACCCTGGCCAGAGCAAGTCAATCAACATCATTAATTTCTCTAATGTACATTAGTGAGACATTGTATTAATTGTTGTCGGACTATTTAAGTGATGTAGGCGTAGCACTGGTCACTAAAAAACTGTTCCGACAGCGATTAATAATGTTCCAAGCTAATGTACACAACATCGCCCGCCCTTCTTCGTCTGTTAGAAGAAACATCGGCGAAGTAAAACAATTAATAAAATGCCTGCTAAAATACAGCTTAACAAAGCTAATGCGTCTACTTAACACCGGAGGCGCCTCAACACTGCCTTAAAAATTAACATTACGCGCAAAGCAGAGTTGTGAAAGAGTTAAGTCTTCTAAATTTTCAACATCTATTTCTCTCCCCTATCCCTCTCCCTGAGTTCCGGCACAGTGCACTGCATACATAGGGGTCATCCCCTGAGTGCTGGTCCTAATTAAAAAAAAAAAAAAAAATAAAAAAAAAATATGAGACAATAAAACCACAATCGTCTTTTCTCATTTTCTTGACTCTGTTTCTAACGTACTTTAGTTTTGTCGCTTTTGTGGTTAGAAAAAAAATACCCAAAAAAAAAAAAAACAAATGAGACGTTCTTAAAGGAAATATTGAAGATAGAGAAGGATTAAAAAGCTAAAATTAAACGTTTGTATGTTATCTTAAATATTTATGCTGAGTACTTTTGTTCTAAAAATATCGTAACTGAATTTAAGTTTTTGCTGTAATTCTTTTTCTTGTTTATTTTTCAATTTTATTTTCTATCAGAAACAAAAGGAAATGTCACACTTAAATCACTTGCTGAGGCACATAACATGTGTTACATATACGTATACTAATTATGAATGAAATTTTGTTCACACTTATGTCTGCAATTTTTCTGTATAATATTTTTCACAAAGTTATTCTAAATTATTATGTTCAAGTAAATGTATTAGATCTGAATGCGGACATTATACCTTAAGGATAGAACTAAAATAACATAAAAGCAACTATCTAATCTTACCTTAAATATGCAACTAAATACATACATACATACATACATACATACATACATACAATATTTTAACAAATATAAGCGCTCTTATAAACATTAAACCAAAAATAGTATATTGGAGAACTAAAAAACCAAAATTTCCACATGGCAATATTGACAGTTTTCTATGATAGAAATAAATAAAAAAAAAAAACTAAAAGTAGGATAATTGTGTACAAGAAATATTTTAGATACAAAAATGTCATACTGGATTTTGCAATAATGTTGACAGGAAATATTTTATTTATGAAAAATGTGAAATTTCGTTAAATAAAAGATGAATTTTACCTTCAAACATTGAAGGTATTTTCGAACAAGACAAGAGCAACAAAACAAAAAAGATAAGTTATGTATTAAATTTTTGTTGGTAGAATTTAGTATGAAAATATTGAGAATTTAATAAAATTTATCTAAATATGTTTATGTACATGTGGGCAAGTCACATATTGCGATCGGAATGGATGGTTTAAGTGTCTCGATTTTACAATGATAAAGTTTTTCATACCCATATATGCGTTTCTTCGAAAAAGTTTTTACTAGCAAAGCTCAAATTAAGCAGTTATTTCTATGAAGCTCCTAAAAGTATGCATGTTTTTTTATTTTGTTTTACTTAACAAAAGTTATGGTCAATTCCATTTTATATACAGGGTGTCCCGTAAATAGTGGTCCAAACGAACTGTGTCGATAGACGAGATCATACCCTATCAGAATAACCCAACATAGGTTTGTAAAAGTGTTACGGTTTTCGAGATATTCGCAATTTTACGAGTTTTGAGAAAATGCAGCCCCTTGCTCAGATTTCTTTAAGCCGTTGCCAGGGAAATTGTCGTAAATAAAATTTCTTTTTGTATTCATCATTAGATTAGATGTCCAATGAGTCGTATGCTTCAATTTTACAAAAACGTTCTCAATTTTTCGAGGAAACAACCAGAAAGTCGCAATTGAGATCCTACATAATTTTTCCATTTAAGTTAAACTTACTTAAACACTGCCGTATATAAAAAAAGTACCATAACTTCCGTGTCCATTAGCTTTAAAACTTCTGTATTTAATGCAGATTTGGAAACAAAAAGAATTGTGTGAAAATCTATATATATAAAAATGAATGTCTGTCTGTCTGTTTGTTTGTGCTTTATAGGAGGCCAAACCCTTGGACCGATCTTCCTGAAATTTTCACAGCATGTTACTGTGACTCTGGAGGGAATAATGAAGTTTTGATTGGACTATATGAAGTTTTGAAATTTATATCGCCATATTTTGGGCATTTTTTTTTTACCTACGTCGATGATATTTGGTACATATGGTATTGGCATAATTTGGAATACGTACCAGAAGAAAAGTGGGTGGGACCACACCCCTTTTTAGGAAAATTAAAAATCGTAATATAGTCTTAACTACTGGACCGATCGTCATTAAATTTTCACAATAGGATATAAAAAATACTTTTAATTTTATTTTATAACGAGGGGGGGTAGCGAAGCTTACCGGGTTCAGCTAGTATTTTATAAAAAAACAAATTATTGCTAATTCAATACTTTGAGGACAATTTCATAAAAATATTAATTAAAAAAAAAAAGAATTTAAAAAAGAATTTTAAAATGAAATAATAATAAAATTTCCACACAATAAAAAATAAACTTTTGTAATTAAAACTCTTTCGTTACTACTTTTACGAAACGACTACTAAACATGTTAACATGTTATTAAAATAAAACACCGAGTTGACATTCTTATCATTAATTGAAATTTTACAAGCGGTGCTCAAAATGGCCGCCGAACGATTAAGTCGTCGAACAAACCCGCATTCGCCGAGCTACCTAGCTGCTGTTTGTATCCTAGTCCGTAATTGTTCTATAATTGTATAAAAAATTGTATATATATTTTTTTTTATTAGGACCTGCTTTCAGGGGATGAGCCCCACGAATGCAGTGCATTTTTTCGGAATTAGGAAAATAGGTTGTGGGAATGATTTGATTACAAAAAAAAATTTTCGCTTTCGGAATTAAGAGTACATACTTTTATTCGGAATTGAGTTTCTGCGATATGGCTGATAAGATATTCTTAAGAAATTTAGTATTTAATGATTCATGAAAAGGATATGCCCAACCAAATTTTATTAATCTTTGATATTTTCTTCTTATTGCCACAAAATATAAAGCCATACTACTATGCAATTTGGGGTCGATCACAAACAGTGAATGGCAATACAATAATGCAAAAGTATTAGTACCTCTCCAATTCATGGATGATTCCATTAGCTTTAATCAGCTATATTTTGCAATTTTATTTTAAACGTTTTCGTGTTTTTGTTTTTTCATTTTATTATTTCATATATATATATTATTTCCCTACTCTAAAAATAAATCCTTTATAAGTGTTTCCAATTTAGTGTTATTTTTCAAATAATCCTTCATCATTTTTATTAAAATAAATCATTTGAAATAAATGCACATTATCAAGATGAATGAATGTTTTCTCTAAATTTAAATCGAACTTCAAAATAATGTTTTTCTTTTTAATCAGCATATTCAAAATGCAAAATATGTACACAACAACAATTTTTTACACAGATTATTTGCTTTCAGTTGAGTTTATTTCCATAAATAGTTTAGCGTTCTCTATAGTCTGCTACACTTGTCCATCCGCTTGTAACACTTTGAAATACAATACAAATATTGGAAAGGCTAAAAATGTCATAAAAACCGGGATATAAATATAAAATATATGAACATACATATTTCAATATTTTTTTAAAATAAATTGTGTCAAAAAATTTCTAGTGAATATAGAATTATTGAGAAAACTTTTCTACTAACTGCAAATGGGTGCTTCAGATTCGTCATAATCATATAAAAGTTATTTTTCTCTGTTTGTGATCAAATAGCTTCCCTTTTTACAAGTGCATTTGCATTTAGTACCAGTTTACAAGTCCACTTCAGCTGAGATGCAATTTTTAAGGTAAAAGGATGAAAAACAAGACAACCATCTTTACATGTGTGCAAGAGTACAAAGACAATATGAGGGAACTGCAATGTTTGTATGGTCGGTACACTGCGAAAAAAAATATTCATATATTTACGTCTATTATAAATTATTATAAAGTTGCCGCTTTAAAAGGGCCTCAGTATGTGTTCTGCTTTTACACAACGATTTGGGGTCTGAGTTGTAGCACACAATAATAAGATATTATTAAAGCATAGTTGTCATAACTATATCATGGTTATGGCTAATGATCTGTGGATATAACAATAATTTTTTTTTATGCTTTTTCGACATTTTACCCAATATTTTTATCTATTCGCAACATGATTATAATAACATCATAATTAAATTTAATATTGCAAATTCAGGATTGGTTGAAATCCGGTTTGTATTTTCTTGTTGTCTCCAAGTTAAAGTGGAAGTTGCAAATGGAAATACGGATCATATGAATATTAATTATTTCAGGGCATTCCGTTTTTGTTGATGGAGACCATTTTAAATATGAATTTTAATTTTTTCGAACTGCTGATTAATCTGTGTTAATTTTTATAAGCTAAAGTTTGCAACGTTATGATCAGAAAGAATTCCGCAATATATGTTTAACTTTAGCCTATAAAAATCCACACCGAGATCATTTTAAATTATAGAGAAGATAAGATTATTATTTCTCCCAAAAGGAAGATCACTTGAAATTCTTACTTAAGTATTATGAAGCTTTATATGGCGCTTAGCTAAGAACAAGCCAAATTTGTCTTAGAAAACTAGTTGAAGAAGAGTTGCGGTTTACCAAAAAACCTATGAAAGTTACGGTCAAAATTTCGAAAGCTTAATTGGTGAGAATAATGAATCAAAGCTTAATGTATTTGGAAATGACAGCAGAGCCTACGTACGCAATCCAGTAATTGCACATTTAGACTCAAGGTATAAAAGGAAGTAATAAACAAGGGGGTTCAGAAATTTTTACCTCGCCCTAGGTTTGTCCCATTGTGAATGAACATTTAAAGAAAAATTACTCATGAAGTGTATAAAAACATTGAAGAGATCAATGAAGACAGCGATTATGCTGATGATTTACCACTGCCATGAATATTTCATTAATAAAATGATCCAAAACATAAATCTGGGGTCATTTAGTATCAAATTCGTGGAAATATAAGTTGTTTTTTTATTTATTTGAAAAGAAAAATTGAAATTTATATGTGTGACTTAATTGTAAGTCCACTAACGTAATTATATTATCATTTGCGATAAACATATTATTATTCTCTGAACAAAATAGAATTTTGTTATGTTATGATCTGCGTATAACTAATGAACTATAAAAAAAATATGCTCTAGAATTGGAATCATTTACATTTTCGCATCGCATGAGCAGTCCTTGTAAAAGGTTTTCCAATCAGGATGCTATCATTTTTAAGTGACGTTTCGGCCATTTGTAATATGTCATGATTTTCATTTTATTCAGTAGTGTTTACAATTTCATCATGGAGAGATATACGCAACGTTTACAAATTATTAAGTTTTTTTTTACCAAAAAAATCGTTCTTTAATTGCAACTTTTTGTGTGCTTTTGCCATTTTATGGTCGTAATAATCGTCCAAGTGTGCACGCTATTCGTCGAATTTTTTAAAATTTTGAGCTTACATTTTCTTTCAATAATATTCAAGTGCCAATAAAACAAAGAACCACTCGAAGTAATGAAAATATTGCTGCCGTTCAGGCAAGTGTTGCTGAAGACCGCAATATGTCGATTACAAGACGTTCTCAACAATTGGGACTGTCTCAACCCACAACCTGGCGGATTTTGAGAAAAGATTTGGGTTTACATCCGTATAAAATTGTTCTCACTCAGACTCTGAAGCCATAAGACCACCGTAAACGTCGTGAATTTGCTGATTTTGAGTTGGAACTTGAACCATTGCGAGAAAAGTTTGGAGATTCGATTATTTCAAGAAATTGTGATATTGAATGGCTTTCAAGAAGTTTTGATTTAACACCATTAAACTATCTCTTGTGGGGTTATTTGAAGCCATTCGTCTTTATTTAGAAACTAATTGTATCGATTGTAGTTCAAATTAAATAAAAAACTTTTGAATTTTCTTAACAATAAGTGTGTGTGTTTTTTTTAAAGAAATCATATCACTCTTATTGGAAAACCTTCACTCTACATTCCGAGTGAAATAAATTTTCACTTCTAAATTGTTCAAAGCATTGTTGGTACAAATAAAAATTTACAGCAACAATGCTTTGACAATTCAGAAGTGAAAATTTCACTCGGAATGTAGAACATACCGGAATATGTTTTCTCACAGTGTATTTAACAACAACAGTGATGCTACACAATGTGTAAGACAACTTTATAAGGAAAACTAACACATTAACAAGCAAAGAAAAAAAAACAACATGTTTGTAAATTCTAATAATCTGTTCAGATTTTTATTTTCTATATACAAATGAACAACTACATACCAAAAAAAAGATAAACAAATACTTGAAAGAGACATCAAAATTTTCATGAAAAATTAAAATTTTTACTAACAACTAGAATAACTAACAACAACACACAACATTTGTTTAGTTATACAACATGTTGGTAACAGGTATTTACTAAAATATAAAATAGTTTGCATTATTTTGTTAAATGCCATGTAAGAATGTTGCTAAACAAAAGACACGAATACACATAGCACACACACACCCACCCTTGGTAAAAAAAAAAATGCATAATACAAGCAACATGCAACCTGATATTGTTAGTAGCAAACAATTTTCATAAGTGGTACTTTAGAAAAATATACAAAAAAAACAACAGCAAGTAAAAGTCATATATTTGCATACTCATATTCGCATAAGGACTGTATCATTTCTTTGCTAAATTGTTGAAAACAATTCAAATTTGGCTTAAAGCACAAGTGGTAGGTAGGTAAAATGCTAAATAAAATTGTTGTTGGTAGAAAAACCAATTACCTGGGTTTCTCTTCGAAATGCTTAAAGTTCAAATAACAAAAATTAGCTAAATTTAGTTCTTGGTAAAAATATATTTTACTAGCTTATCCAGGTCTGCTTCGCTACCCCCCTCGTTATAAAATAAAATTAAAAGTATTTATATATTCTATTGTGAAAATTTAATGACGATCCGTCCAGTAGTTAAGACTATATTACGATTTTTAATTTTTCTAAAAAGGGGCGTGGTCCCACCCACTTTTCTCCTGGTACGTATTCCAAATTATGCCAATACCATATGTACCAAATATCATCGACGTAGGTCAAAAAATGCCCAAAATATGGCGATATAAATTTTTGGGCTATATGGGCGGTGGCACGCCTCTTTGTCCAATTAAAACTTCATATAGGCTATTATTCCTTCCAGAGTCACAGTAACATGCTGTGAAAATTTCAGGAAGATCGGTCCAAGGGTTTGGTTTTCCTAAAAAAGGGGCGTGGTCCCACCCACTTTTCTCCTGGTACGTATTCCAAACTTTGCCAATACCATATGTACCAAATATCATCGACGTAGGTAAAAAAATGCCCAAAATATGGCGATTTAAATTTTTGGGTTATATGGGCGGTGCCACGCCTCTTTGTCCAATCCCGCCCATATTTGCAGCAGCACTTAAGAAATGCACACCAAACTGACATACCAAATTTTGTTCAAATACCATTATCAGGAGCAGAAATAATAGATTTTTAATTTGTGGTTTGTATGAGAGGTACCACGCCCCTTTGTCCAATTGGACCGAATTGTAAATCTAAACCACCCGGGGCGCCACCCAAACGCATACAAAAAAATTTATGGAAATCGGTCCAGCCGTTTAGGAGGAGTTCAGTTACAACGCACGTATAGTAGAATTATATATATAATTTATTTTAATTTATATTAATTTAATAGTAGTTGCGACAAAAATTTAAAAATGGCGGTAATTCAGTGTTTGGTGGAAATGTCCTTGCGATGGCGTAAATGCAAAACATTGTAACTTTTTAAAAGAATCCAGCAAAAAAACTCACAGAGTTGCCGTTAGATTTCATTAGAAAGATGCAATATTTTACATTTACACTGTTGCAAGGCCACTTGCACCACCCCCATGCATGGAGTTTGATAATAAGCGTACGCCATCGCGATGGCAAATATGAATTTAGCTCGAAAGTTAAGTTCGATTTTCTTTGTATTCAACTCAAAAATATTAAAAATTTTATTTATTTGTTGCGGGTTAGCAATATCTAAATGCATTTCGTTAGTTGCTATACCAACTCATCAGTAGATGTTTACCATTTATGTTTGAAAAGTTCCAAAAGTCATCTACTCATACATAAACTCGCAAATACGATTTGCGAATTACAAAGCACAAGCAAAAAAGCTTTTCAAAAAGATTACAAACATCACAACAAATAATTTTTTTCATATATTATGAATGTGTTTACTTTTCTACAAACCTATATACAATTAGACGACCGCTGCCATTCTAGACGGACATTAGATCAAAACTTAAATTTAAGAAATGTAATAAATTTAAGTACGCAGCTAGACAGACAACAAAATTTTGCATATACATATATATATATAGTGAATTTTTAAGGCTTTTGCTTGAGATTTGTCGTTTTGCGATACTGTAAAAGTCAGGAAAGTTGAGTAAATTGCATACGCTTTTACTGATTTTTTACGGTTTTGAGACGTTTACAATATATTTTTTTGTGGCTAAATGAATAAAGATTTTACACTGATTTTTTTTCTCCGTGAAAGGCTATATTTACAGCTGCTTATATTAATTTTTAGAAAAATTTTATTTTAAAATTTAATGATAAAAAAATTTGTTCGATATTAAAAAAAAAATATTTTTTTTGTTCAATTTTTAGTAAAAAAAAAATATATCAAAAAGTTTTTGAAAGTGAGTTCAATCGAGTTCGTAAAAATGTTATAATACACTATAAAATATAAAATCTAAAACCTATAAAATCTAAAATCTATAAAATAAAAAATATAAAAATTGCCCGTTTTTGCGCCATTTTTTTTGGGAATTTTTTGAAAATTTCACCTTTTTTCTGTTTTTGATCATCCTGCATAGGTACATATATTTTTTTTTTTTGTAGTTTTTATTATCTATTAAATCTTCAATTATAGATTTAATTATCAATGAGTTTTTCAAATCTTAAATCTAAAAATATTAAATATAAGTTTAGCCAATGCTGAATAAAATTTTGTAGTTTCAACGGTTGATTTTTGTGTTTTACATCTCTCGTGTACGGCTGAGAAAAAGAGTATCCCTCCTTTTCAGCCAGGTGTGGCCTCTATAATGTAGAATTTTTTGTGCCATTATATATGGATGCAAGAGTTTATTGTAGAAATAAATATTTTGTTTTTCAAATAATATTTTATGTCACCGCCCACAAAAGGGGGCAGGGAAAATAGGGCATTTTACGATCTCCTGGGTCCAAGTTTAGGTTTTTGAACTTTCGCCGACATTAACAGTTCCATTTTCTAAGCAAAAGTACGGGAAAACTTAAAACAAAATTTCATTTTTCGGAGGGAAGATTAGTTCTTCTAAGGGGCACTTTTTTCCCCTTGGTCCGACTTCTTATTTTCATACATAAATAGCCTATGACCATAACACATATTTGTGCCAAGTTTTATCAATTTAGGGGCAACCAATATCCTTTTAGAGCAATATAAACAAAAAATAAGTAATGTCCGGCTAGGTTGGCAAAATACCCCTGTTACTTTTTGACTATGTGACAATAGAAAATATTGTCATTGACTTTGATATTAGTTTTGAATAAAAAAATTATGATTGAATAAATGCTTTTGAATAGAAGCAACGTCTTTATTTATGAAGCCATCCTTACACCCCTATGTGCGTTGGTTGCCGTAAATTCTTGAGTATTTGCTCGAATAAATGTCAAATTTTTAAAAAATATTAAAAATAGAAAAATAGTTTTAGCCACCTATTAAATTGTAACTTGTTTAAAAACTTTTTAAATTTCATAACTGTATATATTATATTATTTGTTACGTAAATATACATATGTAACAATATAAAAGAAATGTAAATTAAAAAAGAAGTAAATAACAATTCAATTATACTTCATTATTCATCCCACATACTCTGTCAATTAAAAAATTAAATTTCTTTTTTTAAACCAATTTATATCTTGCTTCCGTCTTTATTGTTGACAAAGAAATAAATGCGACAAATTACGATCTTATACTGCTAAAGAAGAACTCAACCCCTTTAGGGTTGTAAAAAAAATAAACAAATGCGCGTGTACGAGTATATGGGCAGATGCATATTAGGATAGACTTTTTCAAAGGAATGGAAATATATTAATATCCTTTGTAAAAATTCGGTAAAAAGTGTTGGGTGACAGAAACTGTAACAATTGCAGTATCAAAGGCTGGAATTATGAAGCAAAAGCATAAATATTTGTATAGGGAAATAAGGGCTGTGGATGTTCATAAGATAAATAAACACAATAAGCTCAATCTTAATGAAGGCTTAGTTGTCTGTGTAACAAATTTATTGGAAAAAAAAAAAAAAAACTAAAAGCAAAAGCCTAAAGCAACGGTTCTAAAACAGTTGTCCGTGGACACCTGGGGGTCCGTAGCAACCATCCAAGGGGTCCGCGTGAAGAGCACAAAAAACCGTATTTTCAAAAATTTTATAAGTTTTTATTTTAGATTTATTATTTATTTTGATACGTACATACTCGTACATACTCGTACATATGTATGTATTTATGTTTTAAAATCTTCAAACACAAACAACACATTATTAGTGCAATCGCTTACTGTTCACTATTTAATATAATTTAACCCCAGACTCTGCACTGACTGTAATTGCCATCACTATCAAATAACAGCTGATATTGTTTTTATTGCCATTAAATTTAGTTTGAGAGAAAAAAAAAAACAAATTGTGAGGACTATTTAAATTTTAGCTTCACATATTTAAATAAAAACGGTGAAGTCTATAGTACGTTATATGCCACAAAACTATTTCGAACGATCGGAAGAAACCATCTAAAATAGCAAATCATCTGGCTTTGAAAATAAAATCTATTTTTTTGTTCTCTACTTTTTTGCGTTTTTAATTTACGGCCTGGCCCACGATATCGAACGATGTCGATCGCTGGATTTCTAGACGTAAAAAAACAAACTTGCGTTCCACTAATAACGGATTTTATTTAACCTATTATTTGTTTAGAGGGACATGAGCTATACAAATAAATAAAATGGGTGTTAAGAAGGTCGTAAATCAGTTGCTTTTCGTCTACAATTTCAGCATTATCGATCGATCGACATCGTGGGGCGGGCAGTTAATCTAAAAAACTTGGGCTTCAAAGGGGGTCCGCGAAAAAAAAAAAATTTTTGCAGGGGTCCGTGACCAGGAATTTGATGAGAATTTTTTACAATTTAACCCTCCGACGGTATACTGTATGTTAATGTAAAAAGAAATTTTAAGAAAACCAAAAAGAACCAAAACTTTCAATATGTCCCTTTTTTATCCTTTAAAAAGTCTCCTATATTTTAGTCTACCGAATTTCATCAAAATCCATTTTCGCAAGTTTTGATGTTTGGGGGCCATGGCAATCTATTCTGACTATATATTAGATAATGTCTGTGTGGATGTATGAATGTGTGTGTATGTATGTACATATGTAAACTCCTAATAACATAAGAATGGCTTAGCTGATTAGAACCAAATTCGCAAGTTTCTAAAAGGAACTGTGGTCCTAGTGTTGATACTACTTAGATTCGGTGCACTTAATATTTAAAATTTTCGTTAATAGTGTTTTAAAAAAATTAAACTTTTTTTTTTAGTTGAATTTTAAACTCAAAAATCAATATGGACTGCAAAATGTTTAAATTTGAATTTAAATCCATCGATTCCTTTGACAGAAATCGTTGTCTAAAACTTACGAATAAACACTTTCGAACATATAAAAACCAGAAAAAAGCGGCAGATATCGGTGCCGAAAAATTTGCACAAAAAAGCTTTTTTAATTAGTCTAAGACTTCTGGTGAAATCGATTTTAAAAGATTTGCCTTATTGCTTTCAAGTTGTAAAAGACAGCGTCAGCGTGCCACAAATTTTATATTAAGGTTGCACTCTTTGGGAAGTTAAAGGTATTTGCCACAAGATCAACCTTATATTTTTTTGCTTGGTGGTAGTTTTGATCGTTTATATTCGAAAGTTCAATACTAATTTTCATAGGATATTTTAACGAAAACTTAGTTTCACTAATTTTCTGTGAAACAAAACAAATTTATGGCCCTTAAGTCGTCAAATACTGTACAAATAAAGGGTGTCCAATATTGAGGCATCATTTTAATTTTATGAAAAAAAAAAATACTTTTTTTCAAATTTAAGAAGTATTTTTATTCAGTTCCGGTTAAAAATTATGTCGATAAAGTGACCTTCCCCACGGGCTCGGCAGTCTCCCAATCTTTTACTAAAATTATCAATTACGCTTTTCAATAAACTGTTGTCAATGGTTGATACCTGCTCGATAATGTTGGTTTTAAGCCCTTGAACTGTTGTAGGATTATGGCTGTACACTTTCAATTTAAAAAAAACCCAACAAAAAAATTTAAAGGTATCAACTCGCACGATCTTGGTGGCCCATTTAATCCTCCTCTACAAAAGATCCATTGTTTCACTTGCTGTGTGTCAAGTGGCACAATCCTGTTTAAACCACATAAATCATAATTTTCCGCCACAAAAAGCTTCGGATCATTGATCAATTGCTGCGAACTATGACGAATGAAAGTTTATGGATCTTCTTCAACACTTCTCCTCGCAGCTGCTATAGTCTCGATTGAACGACAACTACGTTGATAAATTCTGTTTCTGTTATCATGAACGGATCCTGTTGTTTCAAATTTCCATCAGCTTGATGGAACGATTTTTAAGAGCATTTTCTCTACTGAATTTTGTCCTAAACTTTCCAATTACATACGCGTACATCATGAAAACTTTTGCCATTTTCATAAAATGTTTTAATGATAAAAACACGTTGTCCCGTCGTGTAACGTTCCATATTAAATAACCGGCATGTATATAGAATAAAAATTTCAAGTTAAAAAAATGGCAGATTAGAAATACCTTAATTTTGGACAATCTTTACATACGTATTCATGTATATATGTACATAATTCTATTACGAATTTTATAATTTCAAAGCGTTTTTAAGCTTCTATCGCGGGCTTTGAGGCGACCGAATCAAGAAATTTTGAAACGTTTGTTTCTTAAGTCTTTTGTTTTTGAAACGAAAAACCCTGACACTAAGTTTGTTTCTTAAGTCTTTTGTTTTTTTAAGTATCTAAATCGCCCAGTGTATGTTAACCCCTAAATTATGCTATTCATTTTGATTTCATTAACATACAGTATTGCCAGAAAAACAACGGAGTTATTAAACAAAACGTAATAATATAATTGCATAAGTTGATAAAAAATGCTATGCAATAGCTTTACTGCGGCAGTCCCCGAGTGCCACATGTCGTTTTTTTTCAAGTTTAAAATCATCATTTGCGAAGCTCAACTGATATTTCTTTAAAAACATTGACATATTTTAGGGTGCATGCTTGATTTTTTACATGCTACCGGCTGAATATTTTAAATAGAAACTGCAAATAGAGGAAGGAAAAGCTAGTAATAGGAAAAAACAACCTTTGTGTTTCTAAATGTGGCATAAAATTATTATATTTGCCGCTTTGTTTTTCAACAAAAAATTGTTTTCCAAAGAAATTAGTCATGCAGAGCTGAATATGCATTTATATAGGAATATATGAGTTCAAATATAGCAACTATAGACAGCTACATATTCATATACACATACATACAACTATGCATGTGTTAGTATGTATATTCCCTGAAGGAAACATGGGGTTCAGTGTACCCATGTCAACATTTTTGTCAACAATGATGGTGTCTTTTTGGTGACACTGTCAACAAATGTTTCTTTTTTTTTCTTTTGTTTTTGATGAGTAGAGAAAATTTTTGACGGTTTTGATGAGCTAAAAATCGGTATAATTTTAATATTGCCATTTCCTGCAGATGGTGACAGCGTCTACAGTGAATCAGTACAGTTTTACTACGGACATTTCCCACAATGTGGTGACATCGTCAATAGTACTCGCAAGTCAGTATGTATCTTACTATGTACATTTGCTCCATATGGTCCCACAAGAACTACCTAGTCAGTATTGACGCAGTCTACTGGTAGATTTCGTAGGACACGCCTGTGTTAAATGTCAATAGTAGATAGCATTACTTGGGGTATAATTTTGCAATAGAACTGTTGACATCGTTAATAGAAAATAAGTATAATTTTACTATTGACATTTCCTGCAGGGTTGCATGCAATTGTTTTACTGTGTTCGACTATGCGTATGAGTACTTTTTTAAGTGTCACATTAGAGTGCAATCAAATGAATGCTTAAACTTTGTTGAGGTACTCAACATCTAAGATTTTGCTTTTTTGTTGCTTTTATGAATCTAATAAAATGCATTCTTTAAAAAAAAAAACACCATTGAAAAATGTAACAACATTTTTTAAACAATTTTAAAACAGAAAACAATAAAATTTAGAAAGGAGCAGCAGGTTTATTTATGTAAAAAAATTATGCTTTATGCCAGGAGTTAGATTGAAAAGAAGAAAGCAAATTAGTTTTTTGAAAGTAGCGAAAAAGATAAATCGAGAAAAAAAATGCTGCTAAACAAGGCGAAACATTTTGTTTTCTTGTTAAAACTATTTCTCTACTGGCACCACGAAATAAGCCCCAAATCGAAAAATTAAATAAGCCCCAAAAAATTTTATGAAATAAACCCCCAAAAAAATTAAATAATCCCCAAATTTTTTCATTTGATGAAATAAACCCCAAAAAAATTAAATAAGGCCCAAAAAAATTAAATAAAGCCCAAACAAAAAATTTTAAAATTTTTTGGGGCTTATTTCATTGGGGCTTATTTCGTGCCACCTGGTCTACTATTTATTTATTTGGGGTATTCACACTGTCGTCATAAGTCATATGTCATAAAATAATAGCACACCAAAATATGACAAGTGTGAACTCCCCGTCATAAAGAAGTGTGCTTTGTCATAATTGTGCCAGCTGATAAACATTTAACAACACTCTATTTTTAGTCGGATTATTGCGCATACGTTTGCATTTGGGCTTAAATGTAAATGTTTTTTAATTGTTAATAAAGAAAACAATAAATTTCCTGTAAATTTTCTAAAATGTCCATTATCAATTAATATTTTAAATTTTTTTTTCTATACGCACTTGCTGTAATAAATATAATCAAAAGCAGCTGTTGCCGGTAACATGAGCTGAACTTTTTTTTTTGGACGGCGGTAAGTGAAAAAACGTTCACAAGCTGCCAGGCAGATCAGTTACACAAACACATATATTCATTCAAGGCGAATTAATTATAAGGAGGATGCAGTTGCGAATTCACGCGAATTTATACATTACCTACACTGTCAAATTTGTAACATATTTTCCCGCACCATTTTAATGTAATTTTTTATGCATGGAGAATTTTGACAGCGTAGGTAATGAATTCGCCGTTTACACAAACAAAATGCCTGTTGTTTGCTTTGTTGTTGACTTTTTGTAGTCGTAATGAATTTGCCTTTCGCCTTGGTATATGAATTTGCCTTGTTTTCATTCTTGTGTTATTCAAAAGTAGCGGCGGCTTGTAAATATTATCGCCGAGTTGCAGCTACTCGACTAAGATTTCTACTGTAATTTTATGATAAACCATAAACATACCTAAAAATGCCTTATTATTATATGACTTTTTTGCTTGAAGCACAACAACAATTCTTTTAAACTATTGTAAAATAATAAGACATTAAGACAATATGACTGATATGACAACAATGTGAACACCCCAATTGTAAAATTTAAAAAATGTAAGATTTTATTAAATAAAACCCTAATTCGCGTCGATAATGAAAAGAAGAAAAATATCCATGCCGGGTGTTTTTTTTTACATTTCCTTTCAGCAACGTTTGACTATCACTCATGAATTCTTTAACGCCAGAATTATGCTTCCCAATTGTAAAAATTTAATTTGAAAAAAATATATCTGTTCCGAAAGTTCAATGGATTTATTGCAAAATCAATTTGATGAAAACTTTATTTCCAGAAAAATGACTATTAACTGGCCCCGTCGATAGTGCTTTTTGACGCCTTTCGGACACTTTTTACCGGGCTATATTAAGTCATTGGCTAATCCCCGGCATACCAGCAACTCTGAACTGGACTAATGTAATATTTTTATAATTCTCATTGAATTTGTATATAAAAGAGAGTTTTTGGAACCAACAAAATGCAGGCATATACATAAAGCTCTACACCTACAACAAATCAAAATTTTCAAATAATTATTTTCAAATAATTACATTCAAAGATTATATAAAATAAATTTAATTAAAATTTTGTAAATATTTTTTTAAAATGAAGGTAAATTTTTTTAAAATCTTTTTTAAATACAAAATATTAAAAAAAGTAATATGTTCGTAGCTTTATAAGCTAAAATTTAAATGCCGATTAAAAATATTCAGGAAACTTAAAACTTTTAAAAATTTATGGTGTTTTCTTTTGTACAAAAAAATGGTACATATCCATGCAGAAAATGTACTTTGGTGTTCGTTTCTTAAAAATGTTTTGCTCTCTAAAAGAGCAGTGTGTTTGATTCTAAAAAAATCGCCCTCACTAATGGTAAAAGGCATTGCACTTTTTGCCCCGTAAAAATCGACAGTGTTGATAGTGCCCTGTAAAAGTTAGCTGTCAGCTGTTGGAAACAGAGCGTTCCACTTTTCATAAGTTGTGTTAAGTTCTAGTGAAATAACAAGATGCATTATTACAGGGTTGGCAAGACATTTTATATATGTACCTTTCAATAAGGTGCCATTTTGTGTGTACAAAAGAAAACACCATTAATGAAAAGAAAAAGCTAAGCTGGCAACACTGCTCATGACAGACTTGATACGTACTTAAGACTGTATTGGAAAATAGTTTTATTTTACCTATTTGAACCTTAATTAGGGAAGTATTTTTAACAAATTTAAATTTAGCTTGTAGTTTCAATAAAAACAATTTTTAGCAAAGTATTTTAAAAAATATTTTTCAAAGTTTTTCGATGATATTTTTTCATGTGAAAGAAATACTACTTATAACTGAAAGAAAGACTTATTCATCACATTGTGCCCTATTTTGAGTACATCAACTTTTCCTTTAACATTTATGTATGTATGTATGCATGTACGTACAGATATATTTATATTCATACATGCATTCATAAACCCATAATGTCTCTTTCAGTTTGTGTATTTTTATTTTTTTAAGAAGCAATTTGTCGTATTTTTAAAAAGACATTTAACGATATGTAAACAATCTTGTTTTCGTCTGTGAGTGTGTGTGTAAACTTCCGTAGAAAGCTCTTTTACACTCAAGTATTTGTTTATCAATCTGTTTAAAGCATATAAAAAGAGAAATGCAAAAAAGAAAAACAAATATATTTTATTTTTTATTTTACAGAAGTAGAAAATAAAACAATTTGTTTTCTAATTGCTTTTTTCTTTAAAAGTTATGCAATTTGAAAATTGCAAAACTATAAATAAAATAAAATTAGATGTCTCTGTATACATATAAATATAAGATAAATATTATTTTGGGAAGTATTAAGCTTGCAATTTTTTTTTTTTTTTTGAATATAAATATTTACAAAAAAGTTTTGAGGTTTTGTTTAATTCATATTTTTAAGTAAAATAAATTTTGTGTGTAAGAAAAAAAATTAATTTTTCAGACCCTGCAGATGAACGATTGCTACATACAGACGGGGCCAGATAGACTACAAACGGACGGACCGAAAGCAACAATTTTTGTGTGTTTAGCTTTAAATCTTACTATAGTTTGCTTTAAATGTTGGCGACAACCATAATATAGTTGCCACTTACTTATTTTATACACCAGAAAATAATCATATTGTAACAATTTTTAACGGTCACTGTATATTCATATATATATATGTATATATGTGTGTGTGTGTATGTACATATTTGTAATAGACTGTATGCTGTTTTCAATAAAAACTATAATTGATTTTAATTAGAACTAGTCTAAATTACCATAACAATTTGTTTTGCGAACATTTTTTTTTCCAAAATAAAATTTTGTAAAAACAATATTTAAAATTGACTTCATATTTGTTTGTTTTCTTATTTAACTAAAAAAAAGTAGTGGTTTTTTTTGACGTTTTACCATACTGCAACTTCATAATTTAATGTTGAGCATAATAGAAAATAACATGCACTTCACTTATTTATTTTTATTTATTTTATTTTCTGAAAGAATTTCTCGTAAACAACATTTTCCCCCATTGACTTCTGTTGGAAAATCAAAGCAAAGTTTTCCTATGGCTGCTTCAAAAGTGCATTTTTTTTTGTGCAATTTCTTGTTATATTCTTTTGATCTCTTTTTTTTTTCATATTATGTATTTATTTAAAACCACAAAAAAGTTTAGACAAATATTATGGTTTTTAACTTGTTTCCCACAACACAACAAGAAAGCAGAAAGAGAGAGTGCGAGAGAGAAAACCAAAATGAAATCACAAAAGTTGCAACTTGTGCATTTATTTAAGTCTGTTGGAAAGGCAAAAAAAAAAAAAAAAAAAAAAATGAAAAACAAAGAAAAAACTCAATTGAAAAGTTTTCCCTGTCATTGATCGTTATTGTGTGGGTGTACTTTTATCATGGACGACAATTTAGTTATTAAAAGGCAGGATATTAAAGAGCATAAAAGAAAAAGAAAAAACATAATGGAGAAAAGGAATATTATGAATAAAATACAAAACAATTTTCTACAATTTCTACGTTACACATTTTAAGTGTCAAATAAATATTGTATATAATGTTGCGTTTAATTTTTTAGTGTCTGCTTTCTCAAGAAAAATATAAGTTTTTAGGAAAAAAAAAATTATTCTCATTAAAATTTCACGAAATAGTAGATAAATTCATACATATCGAGCAATAACCGCTGAAAAGACTCAAGCGCAAAAAACTAAAATTTACAGGAGAAGCATTTTTTTAAATATCTTTGGACTATATCTAAGGATTACGGTGAAATTTGGTTTGTAAACAGTGCTACTTCTCAGAAATATATTGCATTTGATTGATTTTGTATATCTCCAAGATAACGCCTATTTATGGCGTTAAAGTCTTTTTTGCTGTCACGCTGGATAGGTCTTTACCAATGTTAAGGTGGCTAAGCCCTTATGATTTTATTAAAACACAGCTATCAGTTTTAATTTTTTTTTATCTATTCAAATCATTTTTGTGTATAAAATTAAACATAACGTTAAATTAACCTTAAATCCAGTGGTTTTTATAAAAAATTGTTTTTGTTTTCAAAATTAATAGAAAATTACTTCAGAATTCAAAATAAAAGTGTATAGGTAAAAAAGTTTTAAAAGAAATAACTTTAAAGTAAATATTATATGTCTTCTTGATCAGTTTCAGGTAGCGAATCTTTAATAGTTTCATTATTTAATTTCAAATTTAAAAATTCGTTGTGAAATTTATGCAGGAATTATGTTTTTATCACAAAGTGTTTTTAAATCTTTGAATTTTTTTTAAGAAATTTTAAAAAAGTTATCATATAAACGGATTTGTCCATTTTCTATTAAAGCAGCGTTATGTCTTGATCGAGCAATAGAGTTAATATCATACCTGCAACCTGCAACCTGCAGGTAAAACTATTCAAATTATTGCAATATATTCACTGGTCATAAAAAATAAAACTTAAATAAAATCGGTTATTAGAGAAATGCAAGTTAATTTTTTTACATCTAGAAAACCACGTATCGATATCGTTCGACATCGCAGGCCAGCCCATTTGTTTCTAGTTTGTCACCCAAGCAAAAAACAACATTTTAGCTAATACGAGTACCTGTATAAATATTCCATAAGATAAATTTTTAACATTTACCCACAATTGGCATTTTTACACTGTTTTAGGAAAACCGTGGGTTTTATGATTCGATTAAAAATTAAAGCTTTATAAAATTACCGTACAAATATTGAAATTACCTGCCTACCTTTTGGAGGTCTAAAATACGGTAACGTACTGTTAACATCACTGCTCGTGTTTGATTATAAAACCCATAAAAAATTTCGATGAAAAAGTAATGAGAAAAAATGCAAATGGTTACTTGGAAGTTAATAAATATTAAAAATAAAATAAACATTAAAAAACTGAGCTGAGCATTGAACACGTACCAAGAGTGTTCTACGTCAAATTTTGTTCTCTATTTTTACTGGCTTAAAATTTATTTGTACAAACTCGCACACAAATAAAAAAAAAACATTCAATTTTACTTCGCCGTGAGATGAACTTGTTAACAAACATCTGTGTGATAAACACAAGCACCACTACTATTGTGCTAATGAGAGAAAAATATTTTGTGTGCTTTGCTAGTAAGTAATTGGTGTAACTACTGCAAAGTAATGCGGATGGTATGTAGTTTATTCTTCAAAATTATGTAATTCTTGGTAACTGCAAGAAATTATCAACTTTTTGCTGGGTTTTTATTTAATTGTTATCTTATGCTATGATATTGGTAGATTTTTTAGATTACAGTAATCCGCAGATAACTTCCACACGTCTAAATGCAGTTCTTATTTAAAATGTAAATCCCCGTTGTATTTTTCTATTTGTTTCTTACAAAGCTCCAGGCTTAATAATCCTATGCTTAAATACATTCTTGCTTGCAATTTTAATTACCCAAAAGAAAGTTATCCTTTAATTACCCAAACTACTTTATACTTACAACGCTGTCTGTTAGCAATGCAACCAAGCTTAAATAAGCACCTGCCAAGTAAAAATGTATATGTATGTATGTGTGTGAAAGAAAGAAACCGCTTTAAAAAATAAAAGAAAAACTGTTAGTTATTTCAAAAGAAATTACGTTGCCTTTATAAAGAAAGGCTCTATATTCTTTAAATAGCGTCACCATAAGATAAAAACGTCATTTGAAAAAAATAAATATTTAAAACCTTTCTTGGTTAAGGTAACGATATGAATTGTTTTTTTGTTTTCTTAAATAAAAATTTAAATGAAATTTGAATAAAGAAATATTTCACGTAATTTTCTCTTTAGGGTAATTAAAATTTTTTGCCTAATTAAACAAATTCGTAAAAATGCTTCTCCCCGTTAATTAGCCAAAAATTAGGAATTTTTTTTTACGAGGCAATAATCTGTGTAGTACTGTAGTATATTTGACATATACATACAAACATCCTTCCAGTCGTACAAATAAATTATTGAAAAAAGTTTTTAAAACAAATTCTATTAATTCCTTGTAACGTGAATAAAAAAAATATATACAGTGCGCAAGCGATAATATGAACTAATTAAAACCAAGCCAGTTCACTTTTGCAAGATTGTTCATATTTTTGAATGGCATCTAATTTCCCTTTAGAAACATTTTTCCCATAAAAACAAAATATTATTATTGGATTTTTTATTGTATTGAAGCAGATAATACTTGTTTACAAAGATTTTATCTCTGTTGCGATAAAAATCCATTAAAAAATGCAAAAATAAGTTGTTCAAATTTTAAAGCCATTCGCACTAAGTCCATATTTTGGAGTAGCCAATGGAAGAAACAAAGTGTTCATATTTTGGGGTGTTCATATTTTCGCGAGTGCGAAAATCTCGTATAAAAATGAGATTGGGTCTGAGCTTATCTTTAAAGATATAAAAATAAATTCTATATTTTTTATGGATTTTATACTGATCAGATTACCCGGTTAGATATGATTGTATTATTTCCTAAATATTTTGTTTCTGCCCCACTGTGCAGTGTATTATTGACCTTAACTTCCAATAATATTATTGTTGTATATAAATTGTGTTTGCGTTAAGCTTCCGAAATACTAATGAAATGGTTTTTCATTTTTCAATCGAATACAAAATTATATCTGTCTTAAAAGCTCTTAATTTTGTTGCCTCTTAATGACTTTTTTATTCTATTTAAGATGAGTTCTTAAGAGGAAAAGTTTCTTGGTTTGTGTTATGCATAATTTTAAAAAAAAATATTGTATAATCGAGATATTGAAATAGAAGATTTGAATATACTTAATAATGAAAATACACTTGGAATAATTAGTACTTAGTAATTTAAAGTGCCCTTTAGGCGATATTATAGATTTATACTTAAATGGTTTTTCCTTTTGAATAAGTACTTTAATAAAATAAAAAAAAAAAAAAAAAATACAAAACTTTATTTGATTGAATATTCAGTTACTTCTTCTTAGTGTTATAGTGTTGTTGTTCTTTACAAGGGAGTAAGAATGAAAAACTTCTATCCGTTCAATTATCTTTGAAGGGTAATTTAAAGAAAAGAAAAAAAAAAAAACTGAGCGTTAAAGTTGAAATTTCTTCGATCATCTTGGTTGTAAGCGAATAAAGGAAGAAAGAAGGCTTAAAAAGTTCGACTATAAAATAAATCTTTTAGCACACTTTTTATAATCTAAATTAAAGTTTATGAAACATCTTTTTTCAACACTACTACTTACGCTCTCAATATTCACATACAAACATTTTCATAATAGTTTTCCCTTATTTATTTATCATGATGATGAGGAAAATTGTAATTAGCAGATTTGCGTTGTATTGTGGTTGAATGAGGGTCTGGTTTTTATTAATTTTCTTGTTTCTTTTCTTTGTTTGTTTGTTTGTTTCTTTCTTTCATCATTCTAATATTGAAGACTCGACTAATGCTCCAATAGCTTTCCATAGAAAATAAAGAAGAACAAAAAAGCAAAAAAAAAAAAAAATACAAACAGTTTATTGTTAAGTAGCGTTAAATTATTGTTGAATTGGTAGTTTCAATGAAATAAAACAACAGCAACAATAATAGAAAGAAAAGAAATTTTTTTATTGTTCAATAGAAGTGCGAATATTTGAAATTTGCCTTTTCTTCATTTCTGATTTAATGGCAGATGATGGAGGGCATAAATTATATACATTTTTTTTATAATACTAATGAGGTGAGGTTAAGTTAAGTTAAGTTTCTTAGTTGCTGTTGTTGTTAAACCTTTTGTTAAGCTTTAAAATTTTCCCCAATTATTTAAAGTTCAAAACTAAAAGTGTTTGTTTTTTTTTTTTAAATTTATCATTACAAGGTTTATTTCATAACTTAAAATCAATGAAATTATAATTAAATAAATTAGCGGTACAGAAAAGTAGGTTGAAGGTCCTTACAAGTCCTTGAAGCAATTTTAAATACTTAATTTGATCAAAAGGAAAATGTGTTAATAATCGCTTTGGTGTGTGTTGACTTTTTTAATGGAACTTTTCACTATATAGATTCATCTATTTTCTTTTTGAAATATCAAATTTATTATTGCACGATACTACTCGATGATAAACATAAAAAGAAGATTCATTTAATTGAATGTAAAGCGGAAGTAGACATAAAACTAACTGCATACAAGTAAAAATTGTGTAATGTGTTAAAATGTTAAGAAAATATGTAAGAAGTTAAGAAGTATTTTGAGAGAGAATGATTACCCCAGTTCTTTAATTAGAAAATATGTACATTTACGTTTCAATAAATTACCTCAACGATTACCTCAGCGATTTCCTGGGACTGATTGTGTTAAAAAAGCTATTTAAAAAATTCAATTGCAAAAAAAAAAAAAAGGAAGAATTGAATGCTATAATCTAAAAGCTTCTCCTATAGTGCTGTCAATGTCTACTATTTTAAGTTGCTCAATACTACTCAACACTTTTAATGCGAGTACTAAATAATACTCGATACTTTCTAAAGGTGAGCCTTTAATTTATTACAGTTGCACATTTAGCTAAAGTTTTCAGCGGATTTAGTTATAAAAATACAACTCTGAAAGAATTGAATAAATAAGTTGGAGTATTGAATACCTGCATAGAGTCACCGATACTCGGTAGGCACTACTCAATGCTTTGCCAGCACTTATCTGTGGTTCATTGCTGCGTCAAGTGTTTAGTGAATGGTCGGCTTCCCAACTAATCTGTTGCGGGCCTAGGTGTTTTTTTAATTTTTAAAAAAGCACACAAGTACTGTGGCTTTTATGTTGTTACTAAATAGTTAGCGTAGCTGCTTCTAAGCAATGCAGACGATATTATAGTTTGTGTTAAAAAGTAATGTTTATTGGTAATTGCAATATATTGCTGGAATATTTTTTCAACGTTTTTGTTTTATTCTTCAGCTTATTTCAAGTAGTTTTCATCTCAGACAACTTTGTTGCATGTAAATTTTGTTTTAATTAAGAGACTTGAAATTAAAATGCATACATTTTATATTCCCACTCTCTCTTTTTCACTAAAAAAAAAAGGAGTTGCATACAACAAAGTTGCGTAGTGTAAAAACGGTATTAGTAATATTTTCTTGAGATGCATACAAACATTCTAGCATTTTAAGACACAAGCAAACCACAAATAAAGAGAATATATCTTGTAATTCGACACTAGTAGAAAATTATACATGATGTCCGCCGGGAATGTTTACTACTCGCAGTAATTCCATTGTAATCTTGGCTGTATGCGATGTGGCACCGTCTTGTTGATACCACATGTCAAGCCCAAAGCATGCAGTTAGTTTTAGCGTAAAAAAGTTTCCAATCTTATCACGATATCGCTCCCCATTAACAGTTTTCATTTTCAAAGAAGTAAGTTCCAATGATCCCTTCTGACCAAATTGCATACCAGACTGTCACTTTTAATGGATGTCAAAATGTGACTGATGAATAATTTGAGGGTTTTCCATTGAGCAGAACCGACTATTCTGTTTATTCACATATCCATTCAAATGAAAATGTGCCTCGTCACTCATTATGATTTTTTCATGAAAATCGGGGTTGTCATGGCCGAGCTGTAACATCCTTTAAAACACGTTGGTTTATCGAATATTTGTCCATAATGAATTTGCCACGTGTCTACTTCACGACTGCCAAATATGAACTGACAAGACTAATGTTTACCAAAATGGCGGCAAAAAAAAGTAGTATACCTTCCCGGCGGACACCCTGTATAATGAAACAAGATTGTGGATAAATTCTGACTAAACTTTGACTTGACTATAATTAGATTATTGAAGGACTAGAACGAGACTATGACTAGAGTGTGACTGCACTATGAGTAGACTGTGACTGCTCAACTAATAGACTCTGATCCGACTATGATTAGACTATGATTAGATAATGGCTAGAGTATGATTGGACTACTATTAGCCTATAAGTAGAGTATTACTAGACTGTAACTAGAATACGACTAGTCTATTACTAGACAATGGCTAGACTAATACTACACTATGACTAGATTATGAGTAGACTACGACTAGACTATTACTAGACTATGACTAGACTATTACTAGACTATGACTAGACTATAACTAGAATATGACTAGACTAGTACTACACTACGACTAGATTATGAGTAGACTACGACTAGACTATTACTAGACCATGACTAGACTATTGTTAGACTATGACAAAACTATGACTAGACTATAACTAGAATATGACTAGACTATAACTAGATTATTACCAGACTACGACTAGCCAATGACTAGAATATTAGTAGAATATGACTGCACTATGAGTGGACTGTGAGTACACAACTAATAAACTCTGATCCGACTATGACAAGAATATAACTGGAATATAACTGGATTATTACTGGTCTACAACTAGACCATGACTAGACTATGTGCTGGTCCTAAGTAAAAAAAAAAAAAAAAAAAAGATTATGAGCAGACCATGACTAGGCCATGTCAAGACTATAAGTAGAGTCATAACACTATGAGTAGACTATTATAAAACAGTTACTGCACTATGACTATTTTGTAATTAAACTTTGACTACTGAATTAGTAGTTTTGTGAATATATTTGCTTTACTTGACATCTAACTTTTCTCATCATTAACTTGTCTCTCAATTCTCTTCAATCTTTACACTTTAACACACTTGTGTTACATTTTGCTAGTTATTCTTGTTAAAATTGAAATATTATTTATATAATCATGCCTATCGTCATGCAAGACTTTTCAATTTATGATTATGTTTCAACTTTCTATCTTATGATGTAAATAAGTATGTGGATGAGTATCTTTCGGTCTTTTGTTGAGCCAAAGATAAATAATTTTAGATTGATACATAATAACAATATATTTATATGGTAGATTCAGTGTTAGCTTATTGCTCTAACTAATATACACATACTCCTACATATATATTAGTATACATATATAGTCGTATATTTATATATATGAGTATAAACGTATATTATGACTTTGCTGCAAAATTTTGTATAAAGAAAAGCTAAGATTGGAATGGCAATTATAAAAAACTTTTTCAAAATACCATTAATTTTTTTTAATAAGCCGATAAGTGCAAACAAACCAACCGTACCATTAAAAAAATAATTCCGCATTAAGCCTTGAATTTTCATTAATTAGTAGTATTAGCTGCTATTGTTGTTGCTGTTGTTGTTGTTTTGCCATCAAAAATACTTTCTTTGTAAAACAATTTATATCGAGGGTGTTATTAGAGTGTTGTTTGTGTATTTGATTGCACAAAAACAAATTTCATACTTCACTGGCGTTTTTATAATTATAATGATAAAGGAATCATCATCATCATCATTATCATCATCATCATCATCATCATTTTCGGTTTGAACAATGCAAAAAGTGTTGTGGAAAAACCTTCAAGCTAAAATTAATAAAACAAAAATTCTTTAAGCGTAAAACTAAAGCAAATAACGTAAAAATTAAAATAGAAAAATAAAAAGGAATTTATCATCAAAGTGAAGACAAGGGCGGAAAATTACTAAAATCATTTATAAATTTTTAGAAATCAATAAATCTTTATGAAACCTAAGTAAAATCTTAAGCGTAAATATTTTTTCCAGTAATTAAACGCTCATGTTGAGTTTTGATAATCATAAGTAGCCTTTTCGAAATCTGCTTCTCTCATCTTAGTAATAAAGATATCAGTTTATTATCATTTTCGGATAAAGTTCTGAACACAGAATATTCTGGTATTTTATAATATTATATTGATACTAAATTTACTTTTAATATCCCCTATTTTGACTTAATTTAAGTAAACATCATTTAAGAAGTGTTTGGTTCAATGTTGAAACTCATAATATTCACTATATTCTCTTTTAAATGCTGTCCTTTTTTATTTGAAAACGTTTATTGCTCTACACTTTAGTTATCGACAAAAACCATCTGTTTTGCTTTCCTTATTTGTCCATAAGTTATAAAACAAACCAATAATAATAAAAGACAAATAATTATTTTGTTTCATAACAGGCTATGGCCAATGTGTTGGGGACACAGACATGAATTGCACAAATAAATAAATGGAAAAAGGGTAAGTAAAAAAAAAAAACATATTAAGTTAAAATTTTTATCTTGAATCAGCACTTGGGTCTCCTACTTAGTCCTTTCTTTGTGGCGGAACTTTGTTCTTTTACAACTCTGCATTGTGTTAATTTTTAGAGCAGTTTTGGAGTGCCACCGGCGCTCTAATCGCTGTAGCCAACACCACCACTAAAATTGTTAAAATCTTTTGATCCACACGGTAGCCGCCATTCCAATTTACAAAAAACAATATAAAAAAAAAGAAATATATGCTCAAAATTTCAGATAAACCGGACAAGATTTAGAGGTCGCTAGAAATTCACGATTTTGCATTCAAGTTTTATGACAGACCTTTTTAAAAAAGATGTACTTACAATAAAAAATCAAACAATATTATGAAAAATATGTTTATTATATTTTTCCCTTTACGATTTTTTTTTTACGTTGAGGTGCGCCGATAAACTTTTTGTAAGCCGTAAATTGATACACAGAAATAAAAGTGCAAATATCTAGCGATCTCCAAATATGGTGTGACCACAGAGGCAAAAAAAAAAATAAACTAAACTTTTGAAATTTTTGCTTAATTTTAATTCAAATTGGTTGCCGTATGGCTCCGTTTTTTTACAAAAACTCAGTAAAAATTTCCTTGATTTTAGGAAATACAAATTTCGTCTTTAGAAAGAAATTTTTTTCCTAAAAATATTTACGAAGAACAAGTTCATTTTTATCCCAAAATTAGTAAAAATTTCGTCATGTGCGCCACATCAGCCATTTTTGCTTTTCATTTCCTGTTTTACCTTCTTCTGAAACGGCCCGTCTGCTACAAGAAAGCTATTGATGTCATCATGTATTTGTATAACCTGAAATGAGTGTTGATGAAAATATTTTTACTTACGTCTTTTTAGAGATTCGAACCAAGAAACTTCGCTTTCGTAGGCAGGAACTCTAACCACTTCACTACTACAAGGTACATTATAGATACAGCTAAAAAATTTAAGTACAAAATTCAAAATTTATTACATTAACAAAAATAATTTTTTGAAACTACCCTAGAGGGAAAAGAACCTGTCACAGGACACGTCACGTGACAGGTTCCCAGGGACTAGCAACCGGTTCGAGTTCCGGAACTTTATATGAGAGGGACCGGTAACTTTAACATGGCGTTGTCATTAGAGGGGGTCAATTGACATAATTAAGATACCCGGTGATAGGTCCTAGACCTAAACTTAAGGTACTTGTCCTGTGGTGGTTTCCTAAGTACTAGTCTCAGTTATGGTTTCATAAAAACCTGTAATAGGATTATCCTAAAGTAACCTGTCTAAGACTAGTCCTTAATGAACATGTCAGAAAATAGTTGCTTAAAGCCTGGTATAAAATCTAGTCCTTCGATGACATAAGTATCACCGAAAAAAAGTGTTACTCTTAGCAGGTATGGATACAATCGAAAATGTATGTATACATAAGTATGTATGTAAATCTTTCGCTGAGACACTGAGTGATGGAATTTTGTTAGCACTTTTGTTCTAGTTTTGTGATATGTCCTCTTTTCAACAGTCACAACTCAGGAACACTTTGTACCATTCCCATTTTCACCTATCATAGGACAGGTATGTTTTAGACAATTGGTACAACATTTCCCGTAGGGTAGTAAGTCATGAACTAAAGATATTATAAAAAAAAATATTTTCTTTAAATTTTGAAAAAAATTTCCAATAGGAGAAAAATATATGAACTTCGATTGAGAATAGCCGTTTTCCGTTTTTAAAGTATTCAAATTTTTATGAACTATTCAGGAGTAAATTTCTAAATATTTATCAAATTATACTGAAATATATAAATTTTTTAACTATTTTCGAGAAAATTTTTTTTACTAAAATTTAGTACATGTTTTTTTTTCAGTTTACACATAAAATGTTGAAATAAATTCCAAATTTGTGCTCTAACTGTACTTAAACTATAAAATATAAGTGACAATAATGATCCCATTATCAAAATTAAAAGTAAAATATTTTTTAATTGCAACAGTTTTCCAATCAATTTCTTTGCTCTGTGTTAAAGTATTATTTCGGATAATTTGATATTAATTCATTTGATTTTGAAAAAGATCGTATTTAATTTCGATTGCCCTTAACTGGTTTTTCCGCATTAATAAAAGAAATACACTTACATTTTATAAGGTTACATCCTTCCGGTTTACCCTAATTTATTCTCTCACTTCCCAAATACATTCACACATTTACCATATATCCTCTCGCACATATACATACATACATACATGTACAAATCTATGTAGTTTATGTGTAGTAAAACATCAATAAATTAGAAAATGAATAAATAAAATTTCATGTCTATTGCCTGCCTGCTGGCTTTGGCACAGCATGATGCTTTTGTCCAACTTTTGTAGCCTTTTATAGGCTGCAACTGAAAATATAAAATAGAAACAAACATTAGAAAAAAAAAATATTCAACTCTAAAATAACCATTCAGACAAAGACAAATAAATCATTTATATAAAATAAATCTTTTATTGTAATTCCATGTAATCAGGTTTGAAAAATAGAATAAAGCATAGGAAATATTTTTTGTTTTAGTTATTTATTTTTTCATTTCTTTTTGTGTTGTGCAAAAGAAATAAAGCGAAACAAAAAGTTAAGAACAAATAAGTTGCTCTAAGCTAAACACAATTTAAGTTTTTCCTTAAATACCATTGCGGTATTATTCGATCTTGTAGTCGTATTAAGAAGCAATTATTTAAATAAATAAATCAACTATTTTTCATGTTGTCGTACAAAAGTTTAGTTGTGCAAATTTTTTTAATGGTAAAACAATAATTTTTTTTTTTTTTACAAAAGTAAAATTTTATATATTAAATAGTTTTTGTCTTATTGGTTATTCTAGTTGCAACATAAATTAGATTTGAATTTATTCTGTAAATAGACTGTCTGATTTTTCTTCTTGATAGACTAAACAACTTGTGAGATAGCTGACAGCAATGTCCTACACCATTAATTTTGAAAAAGAAACCAAACGTATGTACATACAGACTTAAACTCGTGATGATATTTAAATATTTTTTCTTAATGAATTAATCCTGACTATACAATTGAAAGGAAAAACAAGTAATTTGCCAATGCCGGTTTTGACAGAAATTTTGTAAAATTTTTTTTTAGCCGATTTTTTTTTGTAAAGTATAAAAATTTCTTCTTTCACAGGAATGCCTACTAAAAACTATTTCAATGCTTATCCAAATAATGGCACTAATTTTCAGAACCTAGCTGGGAATAATGATATCATGTAGTGGTGTAGTTTTCTGCTATGTGGTTTGCGAACTTACTAATCATTCTATTGGCTATGTTTTCCCTTGTCGATAGCGCCTCTCAAGTGTACATTATGTGGTGACGCCAAAGTTTCTGATGTCAGGAGATCCCGCTGGAACGTACGGCGGCTTCTTCCTTTGGAGTCGATATTTTGCCTAGAAGGAGGAGGCTTGCAAGTCATTTATTGCAACTCGAAGTTGTTCTTCATCTATCGATTGAAACCGGTGTACTTCGGTTTTGTAGATTGGCACTCTAACCACTTCACTATTAAAACATGCCATTTTACATAAGAACTAAAATTTCTAACAAAATTTCACTAATTTCTTGAAATGTTTTTATGACATGAACTAAAAATAGTTTATAAAATTTTTTTTATATGAAAAATTACCCAAATTTAAATTTTAGTTAATGGCAACTTTGACTAAAAATAGAGAGAATAAATTTATTCATCTCAGCAGACTTGTAACGACCTTCAAAAACAGTAAAAACTTTGTAAAGTCTTGTGAAGATCTTCGCTTGTGTTCATTAATCAATAGACCTTTGAAGAGTTTTGAAATTCCTAGAAATTGGGCATTAAACGATTTCAAGTAGAATTCAAGGTCAATTATTTAAAGTAAATTATAAATTTAAGATAAATAAATAACAAGATCAGTATGAAACTACAGCGTTAAGTAACACAATATTCTTTGGATATTTCCGGGCAAGGTTCGTTTACTGTTTCAGCTCTCCAAAGCATAATTAACAAAAATGTCTGAGATCTTCAAAACTAAAATCCTCTAATTATTATTGAAATAAGAAAACTACATACATTAAAGATTGTTTTTATATAGATTTTGCCAAAGAGTCCTGCATAACCTGAAAAGAAAATCCTTGTTTAAATATTTAAATTTTAAAACAGCTTTGTAATAAATAAATAGTGTCCTTTGAATTTCAGTTTGAATATATTGATTTGTTGCACCGACCTGTTTACAAAAATTCCATTTCATTTACACACATTGTACATACATATTCATACGAGTAAATAGAAGAAGATTTGTGTTCTTATGAAATACATTGACACATTTTTACTAAATAAATAATCGTATAAAAACATGTCTGTGTAGATTTAAATACAAACCTGCATATGATAATCACACACTACAATTAAAACTAAAACGAACGAATAAAAATTATCTTGTGACATTTTGCTGTATTTATAAATTTCAGACTTAAAAGTCTAGACATCTGCACATAAAAGGTAAACATACTATAAAAAAGGCAGTAAGAAGAAGAAGAAGAAAAAGAAGAAGAAATAGACAAAAATTTCGATAAAAATAACCGTATCTAGAGCAGAAAAAGAAAAATATAATTCAATGAAACGAAACGAAAAGTAATAAAAGAAAAAAATAACTGCATTCCAATAATAAATACTCGTATGAATGAATACAAAAGAATTTGTATTCTTGTAAAAGTATTTAAGCAGCTTCACATAAATATTGAATATTTTATCTATTTTATATTTTTTAAATACACTTGGAAATGGAAATCTTGTACGAGCATGTGTGTGTGTGTGTGTACGAATGTTAAATATGAAAATAATATGGATAAAGCGATGTGTATCATAAAATTTATAAATAAAATAGGACTTTATGAGCATTAAATTCTGTACGATGGAATATTTGTATGTATTCGAGTATTGCAAAGATTAACAAAATACACTTCAAGTACGAGGGTGGTTTCTTTTTATTTAAATTTTTTTATGGTCTCATTCAAATGTTTAAAAATACAGTTGAACTTCCATAATTTGAATCAGCATTATCCAGAAAAGAAACTTCAACTTAGGGAGACTTCAAGTTATGGAATATATTTTCAAAACTTTTCACATATATATAAATAGCTGGTATCTAGGCGCACGGTAGTGCACCAGGCCAAGTTCAGCCACACAGTGTGTATATTTACACGAAACCATTCGAGCTGTTTTCAGCCCCCTCATAACTTTGCTCCTCTTGATCATAATATAATAGAACTTAAAACATAAGGTCTCCCCACAGAGGTGACCTCACGGGTTAAATTTGACAGTTCTACCATAAAAGCTTCCGGAGATATTAAGGTGTGAAAAGTCCATATTTTAGTACATATTCACTGACTCACTCACTGACTCATCATTATTATTGGGCACTTCCAGTAAAGCTAGAGAGCTGAAACTTGGTACACAGGTAGCTCTTGGTGAGCAAATACCGAAAATGTTTTTTTAACGGGCACTTTTTATCTGGGAGGACAATCATGCCCCTTCTTTGTATGGAGCACAACTAGAAGAGCTAGAAAGCTTAAATTTCGTACACAGGTAGGTCCTGATGAGAAATTAACACATATATTTTTTAAACGGGCACTTTTCACCTGGGGGGAATAGGGTTCCCTTCTTTGCATGGAGCCTTTCCAGTACAGATTGAAAGCTGAAATTTGGTACACAGGTAGGTTTTGATAAGAAATTAACGAAAATGATTTTAAAACCGGCACTTTTCATCTGGTGCGACTATGGTGCCCCTTCTTTGTATAGGGCACTTCTAGTATAGCTAGAAAGCTGAAATTTTCTACACAGGTAGGCCACGATAAGCAATACATATAAATATTTATACAAAAACAACTTAGAAAAAAGAAGTGAGATCCGCTCTAAAACATAAATGTGAAAATAAGGCCAAGTTCCTATCCAAAAAATTTCGGCCGTAAAAAAAAACTGAGATCAAAATAAGGACCAAGTTCTTGATCGGTACAATTCCATCTCATTTCTAGGCAACCTGAAAGCTTGGCAAAATTTTTCCAAGAATTCTTTCCGATATTAGAGAGACAAAAAAATTTTGCAAAGCTCAAAACATCCCAGACGAATAATAATAAATACGGCAACCAATTTTATCCGACGAGTATTAAGCATTAGCGATGAGAAATTTCATGAAGAAAATGTGAACAGAATAATAAAAATACTTAAGAAAAATGAATATCCACAGGGAACCATACTGGAACTTATAAACTACGTTAAAAATAATAACAAAAGAAATTTGAAAGATGTCAATTCTCAGAAAATTTATAAAACAATTACATATATATCAGGATTATCTGAAAGAATTAAAAATTCAGACACTTATGATAATAATAAATTTGAATTGGCGATGAAAACTAATAACTCATTGAATAAATTATTTAGCAAAACAAAGGATAATATAAAAAAAGAGGATAAATCCAATCTCATTTATGAAATTAAATGCTGTGGTGACGAGCAAAGTGGTTGTAATAAATTATACATTGGCACTACTAAGACAAAATTGAAAACCAGAATATCATCTCTAACCTAAAAGCTGTTACCAAACCAATTGAACAAAAAACTGCCCTCGCAGCCCACTGTACATTGAGTGGTCAACAACCTGATTTTAATAACGTAATAGTATTACAAGAAGAGAACAACTACAGAAAGAGATTTACGCTAGAAATGTTACACATCATAAATGTTCCCTCTGAGAAAAGACTTAATTATAAGACTGATATTGACAATCGTGCTCAATTATACCGGCCGATAATAAACAAATATAAAATAAGAAAACAAAACAAACAATGGTTAGTTCAGGACTTGAAATTTTGGTGAAGGACTACTGTTAAATATTTTTTAGCGGATAATTAAATTCTTTAAAGTATGTATTTAATATGTTTATTGTATTTGTTTTGTACATCTAGTTTTAATATTGATTTGTTTCTATATATGTATGCCCGTTTGCATATAAATATTAATAAGGAAATATACTGTAATTTTCTTGTATTTTTAGTTCCTTGATAATGCTTATCGATGATAACCGAAATATCGGATTAATTTAAAATAAAAACTTAAAAGATTTTAAGGAACAACACTTCTTTGGTTTTTATTTTTATTTCTTCATAATGAGACCTTTCAGCCGAATTAATTAAAACATTTTTACTCAAATAAATTAACACAGGTATACTATATTAAACATTCTACAATTGTTTATTTGTCAAAATAAATTCATAAATATTTTCGCAACTTAATATATAAAAAATGTAATATGATTCTGTTTACATTAGGACAACTACAGTGTAACCTCGGTGAACTCAACCTTCGATACACGCAACAACTCGATAACAGCAACACCCAAATTCGCAAAATTGGTGACTATGTTGACGCAACTTTACAACAAATGTTTTGTTTTTCTCTTTCGGTTTGATTTTTACTTTAGTTTTTTTTATAAATTAATTGAAAACTTCAACCGTCTGTACGCGTATACAATTTTATCATTTAAACTCAACTCAATTTAAAAAATTCTTTGCGCAGCATTATTAAAATGCCTGTAATAAGATAATTTGTTAAAATTTCAATAAAAGAATACAGCGAAATACTTATGAAACTTAAAAGCGGCATACCTGTAAATATAAATTTTGATTAAGATTCAATACTTGCAAAAATAAAATGTCAGAATGCTATCGAAAGCTTTCACGTTTGTCTTCAATAGGCGAATGAGGATAGCAGCTCTTTGGAAGACATAAATGATCTTACAAAAGTTTCGCAAAATTGCATTTCAAAAAATATGTGTTCTAAAAGACAGTAAAAAATTTCACACCTTTTCCCTTTAAAACCTGATGAACAAAAATCAGTACAAATTGTTTTTTTTATATAATTTTAACAATATTTTTGTTTTGTGTTGTTTTTTTTCTTAATTTTAATTAAATAAATGCATTCATTTTAAAAGTTAACATTTGTTTTTCTAAATAAACCATTTAGTTTATTTTACATAAGCTCTTTAATCGAAAAGCAGGCACAGGAATTTTTAACTCGGTTTTAGCAACAATTCTGTTTTCGCAATGGTCAAAAATTTCTATTGGTTGCGGTAACCGAGGTTGCACTGTATATGAAAATAGTTCAAGATTTATATTATTATCATTCGAGTTTAAAATACAACAACATTAACAACTCTATTTTAGGCATTTTGTTATGCTAATAAATCATAAAGTCTAATAAGTAAATTAAGTTTATTTGAAATTATTCAGTCAAATGAATTTTACGGATTACTGATCACATCAAATATTTTTACTTGCTAAACTTGTGTCAATCATAAATAATAATTTAAGTAATAAATACGAATATTAATATTAAAATAAGTGATTACAAAAGCGATTTAATTTATTTACTTTGAAATTTTTGTTGAAAAAAAATTTCAAATATATTAACTGAAATGTTTAAATTGCTAAAATATTGCCTAAAGACTTCGGATGGCTTTATGAAACAAATACAACAAACAACTACCTTGAATGCGGCTCCATGAAAAATGGCCCCAATGAAAAATGGCCCCAAACCAAAAATGAAAAATGGCCCCAAACTTTTGTATTGAAAACAACAACACGAAATTTGGGGCCATTTTTCCTATTTTTTGGGGCCATTTTTAATTTTTTATTTTTAAGTTTGGAGCCATTTTTCCTAAAGTTTGGGGCCATTTTTCATTTTCGAGTTTGGGGACATTTTTCATTTTTCGTTAATTGAAAAATGGCCCCAAACTGAAAAATGAAAAATGGCCCCAAACCAAAAATGAAAAATGGCCCCAAAAATAGGAAAAATGGCCCCAAAAATAATTATTGTTGTTTTCAATGTAAAAAGTTTGGGGCCATTTTTCATTTTTCAGTTTGGGGCCATTTTTCATTGGGGCCATTTTTCCTATTTGAGGAATAATGGCCCCACAAACAAAAATGAAAAATGGCCCCAAAATAGTGTAAATGATATAAATACCACAAAAAACTCATTACATCAAATAATGCATTTTCAAAACATGTATTATTATTAAACGGCGACGTTGCTCGAAATTCTATGGAGTAGAGCTACTGCCGCTGTGAGCCAACATGAAGAAAAAAGTGGCTGCGCCCAACAATTGCCCAAATATTTTAAGTCCCCAGATTTGCTGCAGTGCATTGGGGTGATACGTCAAAATAAAATTAGGTACGTATGTAATGCAATGCAGAAAATCTTTACTAAATATCGCCGTGTGGGGAAATACCATGGTGGAGAAAATCCCTAAGCCCGGCCAGAGGCCGGCTATGCAAGGAATCTTTAGTAAGCAACTCAATTTTTTGAAAATAATCCAATATTTTAAAATATTTGAATTTTATTACTAAAGTTTTTCCGCGTAGCCGGCCTCTGGCCGGGCTTAGGGATTTTCTCCACCATGGTATTTCCCCACACGGCGATATTTAGTAAAGATTTTCTGCATTGCAATACATACGTAAGTAATTTTATTGTGACCTAGCACCCCAATGCACTGCAGCAAATCTGGGGACTTAAATTATTTGGGCAATTGTTGGGCGCAGCCACTTTTTTCTTCATGTTGGCTCACAGCGGCAGTAGCTTACTAACGGGTTTTTGCATTCTAGGCCCCTCGACGGGGCTCAAGGTAGCTCTACTCCATAGAATTTCGAGCAACGTCGCCGTTTAATAATAATACATGTTTTGAAAATGCAATATTTGATGTAATGAGTTTTTTGTGGTATTTATATCATTTACACTATTTTGGGGCCATTTTTAATTTTTCAGTTTGGGGCCATTTTTCATTGGGGCCATTATTCCTCAAATAGGAAAAATGGCCCCAATGAAAAATGGCCCCAAACTGAGAAATGAAAAATGGCCCCAAACTTTTTACATTGAAAACAACAATAATTATTTTTGGGGCCATTTTTCCTATTTTTGGGGCCATTTTTCATTTTTGGTTTGGGGCCATTTTTCATTTTTCAGTTTGGGGCCATTTTTCATTTTTTAGTTTGGGGCCATTTTTCATTGGGGCCATTTTTCATGGAGCCCTTGAATGCCAAAGGGGTTCATTGTTTTATTTGATTTTATTAAAAATTTATTTGAATTTATTAAATACTAGATATACCCAGTGCGCTTCGCTACCCCCCTCGTTATAAAATAAAATTCCTATTGTGAAAATTTAATGACGATCGGTCCAGTAGTTAAGACTATATTACGATATTTAATTTTTCTAAAAAGGGGCGTGATCCCACCTACTTTTCTCCTGGTACGTATTCCAAATTATGCCAATACCATATGTACCAAATATCATCGACGTAGGTCAAAAAATCCCCAAAATATAGCGATTTAAATTTTTGGGTTATATGGGCGGTGCCACGCCTCTTTTTCCAAGCAAAACTTCATAAAGCCTATTATTCCTTCCAGAGTCACAGTAACATGCTGTGAAAATTTCAAGTAGATCGGTCCAAGGGTTTGATTTTCCTAATTTGGTGCGCACTGTGGGATGCCTTCATTCATGTTTATGCAAAATTTATAAATAGTAGTTTAGATCATTGAAATTTAGCACCGAGCAATAAATGGACTTAATTAAGAAACAAATTAAATTTCATCAAAATCGTCCGCGCCTAAAACCCACCCCCAATGCAATCAATAAAAATTTTTTCGCATAAAATTGTTTCTATTCAAGCAAAAGTCTTCGATTTTGGTACATAATTTTTTTAGAATAAAAAAAAAATTTTTGTATCCAAGAAAAAGTCGTAACAATTTTTAGAATAAAAAATAAAACGATGGGTGCAGTGTCAGCATAATTGGCCATGCCCAATGCCTAGCGCCTATAAAATCCATTTAGAATAACTTAATTGAGAAGGTAGGAAGTCATTACCATTTTCATTTAATTAATTTTTAAGGTATACTTAAAGGAAGCTTTTGATTACTAAGAATATGTAATCTTATCCGCACAAAAACACAAATGTGAAAATAAGGCCAAGTTCCTATCCAAAATATTATGGCTGACAGGTTGCCTAGAAATGAGATGGAATTGTACCTATCAAGAATTTGGTCCTTATTTTGATCTCAGTACTTTTTACGGCCATAATATTTTGGATACGAACTTGGCTTTATTTTCACATTTTTGTTTTTGTGCGGATCTCACTTCTTTTTTCTAAGTTTTTTTTGTATAAATATTTATATGTATTGCATATCTGGGCCTACCTGTGTACGAAATTTCAGCTTTCTAGCTATACTGGAAGTGCCCTATACAAAGAAAGGAAACCCTAGGCCCCCAGGTGAAAAGTGCCCGATTAAAAATTATTTTTGTTAATTTATCATCAGGACCTACCTGTGTACCAAATTTCAGCTATCTAGCTATACTGGAAGTCCCCCATACAAAGAAGGGACATGATACTCCCCCCAGGGTGGAAAGTGTCCGCCTTCAGATTTTTCTGGTTAATTTCCCAGCAAGACCTACCTGTGTACCGAGTTTCAGCTCTCAGCTATACTGGAAGTTCCCAATAATATTGATGAGTGAGTGAGTCAGTGACTGAGTCAGTGAGTGGATATGTACTAAAATATGGACTTTTCACACCTTGATATCTCGGGAAGCTTTTACGGTAGAACTTTCAAATTTAACCTGTGAGGTTACCTCAAGTTTCATTATATTATGATGAAGAGGAGCAAAGTTATGAGGGGGGTAAAAACATCTTGAATGGTTTCGTGTCAATATACATACTGTGTGGCTGCAACTTGGCCTGGCGCACTACTGTGCGCCTACATCTTATTTAAACGTGCAGTAGATGTATATATGTTGCAGTATTTTTCTTTTCCAAAATTTGATTCTTCTACTTTATTTTACCACACATCATTGATAAATTTCAACCACATTTCTTTTAAATGTTTGTTGGATCAAGTGTTTCTTGGTTAAGATAAGATTGTTCAATGCAATTTGCTTTTATTGTTGCTGTTTTTGTTGTTCTTTTACCACTTTAGGGTTTCTTAAGAGCAGAGTTTATACGAGTTTGAAAAAGCTTAGAGTGAACAGAAACACAAAGCAGACAGAGATTTTTCTTACCAATTTACGTTATTCTAAAAAAGTTTTTTGATTTCTTTTCACAAAAAAAAAAAAAAAACAAAAAACAAAAAAGAAAGAAAGAAAAACAATTCTTCGAACTTTAAATGTGTATTTTTTTAGTAACCAGCAACATGTGACATTTTTTTAACAAGATTTTTTTTCTCTATTATTTTACTCACATGAAAATTGTGTCAATTTAGTTTGTTTGATAAATTGAAAAGAACTCTATTTAACTTTTTAAATTGTGTAAAAATCATGGGGTACTTTGGCAAATGATTTAAAACTTTATAAAAAATAATTGCTTTTTTTCTCTTCGTTTAATAAATATTTCAAATACAAGTTTTTATAGTTTATTTGAAGATATTTTTGTGTTTTTTTTGTATTCCTTTTCAAAATAAGGAAGTTAAAAATTCTGGTCGAAATTTTTTTAAAGAAGAAGGAGGTTAACAATTCATGTGGTATTTTTCTTATGTTTGCACACCGAACCGAACTTTTATTTTTGTGGTTTTTATTTGAAAGGGTTGCTTGCAGTCGGGAAAAAATATTTATATTTCTTATGTTAACATTTTGCAATGGCAAACTGCCCTTTCGAAAATCGGGTGGTATTTGAAATGCTTTATTTGCTTGACCGGGCTTGCTTGGATTTGGGTGCTATAAAATCAGGGGCAAGTTGTTCCCCCAAAAAATACTGATTGTAAAATTCTTTAAAAGAGGTTTGCTTGCACTTTTGCCACAAACATTTTTTTTATATTAAATTGGCAAGTAGTCCCCCACCCTGATTTTGAAAATTCTTTTTTTTTATTTGTTTTAAAAGGTTTGCTTGCACCTTTCTCAAATATTTTTTATTGATTTTTGTGTAAATCTTAAATTTATGGTCGGATTCTCATATAAGTATTTCTAGTTCAAAGGGGGCCAGTTGCTCGCTCAAAACATTGATTATTGCATATCCCCATAATTTATTTAGGGATTTATAAAGTGAACGCTTGCATTTTGGTCCATTGGAAGTGTAAGTGGCTGCCTGAAATATCGAATCTACTAATAATATCCCAGCAAAAACTACTGCTTCGGCCGAAGAAGGTTTTTTACGGAGAGATGCTTGTGGTTGTTGTGCCTCCGTGGCCGAAAAGAACTTCGAACATGCATGATTTTTGTTCGCGATGTCCCACTTTGGAGCTCTTGTTTTTTACATAAAAGAGCGCTTTTTCTAATCATTCAAAATGCGCTAAAATCATGTTTGAATTATCTGAATTATGCCTTCGTTTTACTGCGTCATCTACTCACATACATAATTCATCTGTAGGCAAATACACAAGTTTATTTAAATAACAGAGCGAGAGAGGCAGAGAGCATCTAAAGGAAATTTTATCTACCATTCGTTGTTTACATTATTATTCGTGTCAACTAAATGTAAACAGCCGACCAACTTCAACGTGCTTAAAAATAAGTTGAGCGATCTTTCTGCCTTCTTTTTGTGCAGCCTCGGAAGAACTTCAAAACTACGCATCTCGAAAGCATGAAATTTTTTTTCTGCTTCCAGAAACATAAAAATTTTTTGCTGGGATTGTAAATGTGAAAAATTGTATGTTTGAATGTTTGAATGTCTTCTCAACTGCACCTCGAAAAAATCTTATTAGAATTGAATGAATGTAATCTCGTTCAACAGAGCTACCTAACAAAGTAGTGAAATCATTTGCACATGAATACTGACGAGGTTTAGTGGCTTCTACTGAAAACAACGTTTGTTCTCTTCAGCCAGTGTTGTTGAATTTTAAAGGAATGTTTGATATTAAATTTTTCCTTTGAATGAAATCTGGTAGGCAGACATATATGACCCAGATTAAAATGTTGGGTAATTTTTTGGGGGTAAAAACGATACTTTTGAAGCTTTTTATTTATTTTTACTACTTTTTTCGATACGACTTTTGGTACTTTTAATTTTTTTACTAATTGTATTTTTTTCACAAATATACAAAGTACAATGTTTCTAGGGGCTAAAATGAGAAAAATTGGTACTTTTTGCTTTTGTTACTTTTTGTTTTCTTCGGTTAATTTGGTAAATACACTGTTTATGCCTTCATATAGCGTGAAAGAATTTTGTTCAATGTTCGTAAAGATTTTTCCCCTACTAAAAAAAAACCACATCATATTCCTTAATTGACAAAGGTAGCATATTAGTAATCTCAATGTTATCTCGCGATTATAATTCTATTTATGAAAAATCCATTCCAAATTAAAAAAATATCAGTTGGTTTGTGAAAAAAATTTTCGTATTCTCCTTTGCTTTTTTTTTTTTGAAAGCATTTATTAACTTTATTGTTTACGATTGCAAACTACAAAGAAAAAATTTGCATTACTTTGGTGTCTTTTTCAGGTAACTTGTCTTGCTGATAAAGAAATAATAAGAAAAGAGCAAAAAAAAAAAAAAAACAAACGGAACGAACGAAAAAGGATTGAAAGCATAAAATTATATGCAAGCTTTTGTAAAATGCATATCTTTATTTAAGCGAAAAAAGCAAAGCTGGGAAAACAAATACACCTTTAACACATACACACACTAATCCATACATATCATCCTGAAGAGTAAATAAGACCAAAAAGAAAAAAGACGCAAACAAATGCCAAAATATATAAAAAAAAATATTTATAAAAGAAAGAAAGGATCCGTATAACTTTCATCTTTTATTTTGCCTGCCTGTTTAACTACAACATCATTTACGTTGTTGTGATGTGGCTTTCGTGGATAATTTACATCACAAAGAATCTTGAATGGCTGGCTGGCTGTTTGCTTGGTTGGTTGGTTGTCTGAAACCGTGAGTGTATAATATAAAGCACATTATTCTGCCTCTATCTTTTCGGTTCTTTTGCTCAACTTGAGTTTATGAAATGCTCATTTTTCATACTAAATGCTTTGTATCGTGTGTGTGTGTGCGTATAAGTTTGTTACCAGCCTGCCTGCCAGCTTGCATTTGCATAAATATGGAAAAAAAGGAATTCTTACAAAAATTGCATAGAGTTCATAATTTTAGTACTTTCATGTGCATACGCACACAAATACACACACACACACACACACACACATGTTTTTAACTTACAAGTCGAGCATATTTTTGTGAAAGATTTAATGTAAACATACAAAAAAATGAATATGAAAAACTAAATCTTAAAGATAATGGATTGTTGAAAGAGAAAAAAAAAAAGAATAAAACGACAGAAAGGAAAATATTTTGATAGCTACTTATGAAGTATGTGTGTAACTATGACTTCATATAACCATCCATACACTCCACTTGCTTGATGTTTGTTTAATAGTTAATATATCTCTCCTTGCCGCCTGTACGTTGATGTATACTTTAATATGTTGATTTAAATTGTTGAAAAAATATTTACTAAAGTAAAAATTAAAGTTGTTCAGAATAAATCTTATTCAAGGCTATTCGTTGCAGCTGTAATTGCAACAATTGTAATGGTTAATTAAGTTCTGCTGATTTAATTATGTTGATTGATTCTACTTAAAAAAATCTATCTGTTGTTTGTATCATTGTACAGTGGTACAGAATGCAAATATTTTGTTAAAATAATTCGGCCATTTTAAAACGGCTCTACCGTAGTGATGTACGTAGTGATTATATAGATAACTTTGGATTTCGAATTTCACAAGGTCTATTTGTGTCATGTGAAAAATGTAAAGAATCAAGAGGGTGGGTGTGGAACCTTTAATAAAAAAAAAATAATTTTTGCTTTTACACAATAAGTCAAATTAAGAGCTTTCTTTTAGTGCGTTCTGAGAATCAATTAACTGATGTGTATCTATAAACAGCAAGAGCACATACCATGTATTATGTATTATAAACATACTTATGAATATATTTTAATATCTTTACATACGCACATTAGGGTTGGCTCGATTTGAAAATAATCGAAGGCAAGTAAAAAAATATGAACGTTAAATGAAAAACCCATTTGAAAATCCTGTTATTTGAAAAAAAAAATAATTTTCCTACATATGCTTGTACTCAAGCTAAAAAATATTTATTACAATACAGTGTAAACTCTCATAATGTTTTCCGTTCATTAGTTGTTCTGTACAAAATGTTATCCCATAACAGGATGCTGTAGTAACCGGACGCGGAAACATTTTGCTTGATACGACTTTCTCGCATTCCAAATTATCAAATGCATTTAAACGCATTATTTAAGCTCTACAGCTGAAATTAACCTTAACTTAAAGCATTCTATTCCAAATATGTTTATTTTTAAACCACTATCGACTAGTCTATCTTTCTGCTTTAATGAAAATTATCGTTAATCGTTTGCTGCCGCCTGCTATAAATGTGTGTTTGTTTATTGGTTTGTTTGTTTGTTTGTTCCTAGGAGGCCAAACCCTTGGACCGATCTTCCTGAAATTTTCACAGTATTTAACTGGAACTCTCGGATGAATTATAGGCTATATGAAGTTTTGATTGGACAAAGGGGTGTGGCACCGCCCATATAACCCAAAAATTTAAATCTCAATATTTTGGGCATTTTTTTACCTACGTCGATGATATTTGGTACATATGGTATTGGCATAATTTTTAAAAAAGTAGGTGGAACCACGCCCCTTTTTAGGAACACCAAACCCTTGGACCGATCTTCCTGAAATTTTCACAGCATGTTACTGTGACTTTGGAAGGAATAATAGGCTATATGAAGTTTTGATTGGAAAAAGAGGCGTGGCACCGCCCATATAACCCAAAATTAAAATCGCCATATTTTGGGAATTTTTTGACCTACATCGAGGATATTTGGTACAAATGGTATTGGCATAATTTAGAATACGTACCAGAAGAAAAGTGGGTGGGACCACGCCCCTTTTTAGAAAAATTAAAAATCGTAATACAGTCTTAACTACTGGACCGATCGTCATTAAATACAATAGGACATATAAATACTTTTAATTTTATTTTATAACGAGGGGGAAGCGAAGCACACCGAGATAAGCTAGTATAGTATAAAAAGAACTACCAGTGTCCAAAAATGGTTTTTTTGCTTAAAATTGTATGGTATTTGTTAGTGAATCACTTCGTGTCTTTAGTTTCACGTTTGTATTGCTTTTTTTGTGTTTTTAGAATGTGACCCGGTGGGTCACGGGGCACTCCATTGTTACAGAAGAGCACATGATACCTCGTGACCCACCAATGGTCGTCTGAGTGATATTTTAGATATGTGAAAACAGCCCTACAATATAATACAGCGTGTGACCCACCGGTGGTATACATGGCCTCACGGGAGATATTCGTATGACCTACCGGTGGGTCACATGGCAGCGAACGTGTTAAGAATAAAATATTTTTAATAAACAAAACCCGTTTATCAAGCGACTTAAAAATATGGCGGCTCTTAATTTAAAGGGCATTTCTTTTAATTTTTTACCTCCTTAACTATCATTTATGCACCGATTATCACATTTTTTTTTTTTGAACATCGGGCGCAATTTTTTTTACCGATTTTCAAAACTCTTGATTTGCTTAACAAATTTGCATGTAAGTTGTCCGCCTTTCAAAAATATTATTTATCGTATAGGTTTTCCTTTTAATCGAATATTTTCTAAATTTCATTTCCATTTGATCAGGTTTACTTGCAGTTTGGTTCCATTAAATTTAATTTGAAATCGGGGGCCAAAGCGGTCCCACCCTAAACATGATATAATTATTATCGCACAACTTCACTATTTTTGTGGACCGAATGTAAAAATCCTATTTCTTTGATATGAAAAGATTTGCTTCAAGCTCGGTTACATAATTTTTTTTTGGGAAAGTCGGATGAAAATTTTGATTATCGCAGAAGTCTTCTATTTACTGAACGGTTTTAAAAATTCTTTTTTCGTTTCATAAAATTTTCATATTATATACTACGAGTATATGATTTTTTTAAGCTATTGAATACCGTTTTGCGCGGGCTTTGGGGCGACCGAATCAAGAAATTTTGAACCGTTTGTTTTTTAAGTCTTTTGTTTTTGAAACGAAAAAACCTGTCAACGAAAAAACCTGATACTAAGTTTGTTTCTTAAGTCTTTTGTTTTTTGAAGTGAAAACTTCTTTTTTGTATAGTCTATGTATGATGACTATACAGTGTTGCGGCTTTAGAAATTTTTAAAATTTCGAGAGTTGCCACTTTTCCCAGGAAATTTTCCGGGATTTCTGGGGTTTTAAGGGTATTTGATTGAGATTGAGGGGTTTAAACTAAAGTCGTGTTAGTTACACTATTTATAACTCAAGAACGGCTGAACTGATTTAACTGAAAATTGGTGGGTAGGTATCTTAGAACCAGGAGAAGTACATAGGATACTAAGGTAAGGCACTTTTTACTTCGGGGGACTAGGGTGCCCCTTCTTTGTATGGCGCGCTTCCAGTATAGCTAGAAAGCTGAAATTGAAATTGCATAAGTTGATAGAAAATGATATGCAATAGCTTTACCGCGGCAGTCCCCGAGTGCCACACGTCTTTTTTTAAATCGGAGAAATATTGATAATGATATATTGATGATCACATCAATAATCATTTTATCCATAGATTTGAACTTTTTTCGTTGTTTTTGAAATTTGATCCTACAAAAGAAAAAAATAAACACGATTGAATTTCATCAAACGAAAAAAAGAATTTTAGAAATCGTCCAGTAAATAAATGAAGCAGTTACACAATTTGCATTTGCGGGGGAGATCAAGGGGGTTACTCTGTATTGCGATGCGATAACAAATGCGATGCGAAAGCAATCTTATTTACATTGTTTTCGCATCGCATTGGCTTTCGCATCGCAATACAGAGTAACCCCCCAATTTTCTCACCACTTTCATTAAAAGTTATGACACAGAGCTCAAACCAAATCTTTTCAAACAAAAGAACAAGAACTTTTATTTAAATTAGTTTTAAGCACAAAATGCGACCACTCTAATCATTACACACGTATGTATGCATATATGCATACACAGAAAAAAATATTTAATTTTTTTTTTTTCAATTAATCTTTTAATTAAAAATATAAAAAAAATTGATTAAATATTTAATTTATTTAATTAAATTTTTAAATGTTATAAATAATTTTAGTTAATAAATGTATAACAATTTAATTGATACTATTAATTTGATTACTGGTGCAAATTTAATTAAATTTTTAATTGATATCACAAATTTTTTATTTGAAATCAATTTTTATTTTTTACTGTGTATATGTATTCATGTTTCGTGCGTGTTTGTGCAAAGAAAATCTACTTTACAAATGCTCATTGATTAATATGTTGACAAAATAAATAAGGAATCCTTATTAAGGATGAATAAATTATGACTAAATAAACGAATGTGTGCCTATTTAAGTGTTATTTTGAACTTACCACACTCACTTACATTAACAAATTGAAGTATATCCGAATAGGCATAATCTTTATGTAGGAGTGCACACATACACACGTACTATATACATTAGAATATTATAGGTATTTTGTTAGTTGGTTAATATGATTGTCAATGGCATCGTTAATCATCATGAAATCTTTTGAATTTGCAGAGTGGATTTTCTCGAAATGGGTATTCAATAACTCTCTGCTTTATCTCACAAGTAATCTCTATATTTGTTTATTACACATTTAAAGATTTAAAGATTTAATGTTTTCTATTATACATATTTAGTCTTATGGAAACATTCGATTTATTTATTAGTAAAATAAAGCTTAAGGTTTTATGTAATTTATGCGATGAAAAAAAAAAAGCGAAAGAGAAAATATTATAATGTTTGAGTGATTTAAATTCGGTGATTTGTTCACATGTCATTAAAAAAAGGGGGGGGACTAATATATTAATTCTCTGTTAATGTTTTATTTGAAACCTTTGCAAGTAAAAATCACGATGTATTAAGTTTCCCTTTTAAAGGCAAAAATAAAACCCAGAATATTAATTTTTCCGTATTTAAAAAAAAAAACTTTATTTCATATGAAAGCTTTACATACCCGAGAGATACAGTAAAGATTCAACTTTTCACATTATGGGAAACTTGAAACTCTTATGTAATAAGTTTTGCTTCGTTCATGTCATGGTGACAAGAAAAGGCAAACAATGGTTTTGTGATAGAGATGGGCATCTCTTAAGTAATTGACGTGTGCATATTTTCCTTAAAATCATGTGAGCCCGCACGGTGTCGTGATCATGCTAGAGCTTGTCAACCAATAACAGCTTTTATCTGGTTGTTAAGTTATTTTTAAAACAATGTGAAATGTGTTTTTTTATTCATTTTGGAGTGTAAGTGAACATAGTCCCCTTTTCTTGCGCATAAATGGTCGGTCATTCGAGAAAAGTTACTCACCATGTCATCTTTAATTCATAAGCAGCGAATCAACAAGCTGCTCTGATACTTATTATAAACATTTCTATAAATTTTTATGTGTGAGTGCTCAAAAAAAAAAAAAAAATCTACTTACTTTTTACTCTTTTCCTGGCTGTCTGGATGTTTTGTCTGTTGTTGCTATAAATCTTAAATGTCAACAATGCTGGGAAAGTTTGTCATCAATATGTATTTTATCTACCTCTTCTACATTAAATTTATTTATAAATATACTTTTGCATACAAGCACACAAACACACATGCATACACATCTACATACATGTAGTATTAAACGTACTTACTTACATGCACATATAAAGCTCATTCTTTATATTCATGTGATATTTTTGATGTTGATACAATGACAGCATTCGAATTAGGTTGCTCTACGTGTGTATTGATATATATATATATGTATGTGTGTGTGTGTGTGTGTTTATCTATCATAACATTTTGTTGGTATTAGAGCGTAGACGTGTGCTTAAAAAGTATTTTGTCAAACATAAAGTTTGCACTTCAACTACCATTGTTGAATACAATTTAACAGACAATTTTTCATTTTTATTGAAATTTTCTTGATGGAAAAATTATGATATATTAAGATCTTTTGAAGTAAATAAAATCTTTTGAGAATTTCAAACAAAGTAAAATAAAAAAACAAGTTTGGAATACGTAAATATAAATCAAAAGATAATTTATTGGTTACGGCAAATTAAATATTTCATTTCAGGATATACGAGTATGATGTGTACCACAGGAGGCGGAGGTGGAAAGAAAATAAAAACAATGTTTAAATGGCATTAAATTTCATATAAACTTTTAGTGAAACAGAAAAAAGAAAACGTGTTCACAAAATAAATGACGGTTTTCAATAACAATAGAGATAATAAAATCATCTGCACAAGATGTGTTTGTACAATTAATTAATATGGCGGGGGAATTTAAATTCATTTTAACATTTAAAATGTTTTAAACAAATTTTTTTAAAGAGAAAAGACATATTCCTCTAAGCGACAATATGACAATGTCTTGATAATATTAATTTAATTACCTCTGCAATTGTATGAGCCAGATTGTAGAGTTAAATAATCTTTAAGCGACGTAAATATATACGAACATGTTACAGAATTAACAAATAAATACAATCACATACATATGCACTTAAAGAATAAAGGCATGACCCTTAAAAGGTATTCAACTGCCCTAATTACAAACAATATATCCTATATGTAAAGAAGCTATCCGGGGACGTTTCAACGCTATCCTGACATCAAGAGCTTTGTTGTTTTATTGCATGATTCAGAAAGCGCTGTCTACGGGAAATACACAAAAATGAGAAAAGCTTAGCAAGATCAAAAACCATATAGCAAGGAAACAAATCAAAGTATACAATTATAAGGTTTTCCAATACGGATGATATGAGTTTGAAGTGAAGTTTCGGCCATTTGTAATATGTCGTGGACAGTCATTTGTTTTTCATTGTATTCACTAGTGTTTACAATTTCATCAGGAGGAGATGTATGCAAGAACAACGTTTGCAAATTATTCAGTTTTATTATCAAAATAAACCTTCTCCAATTGCAACTTTTCGTGCGCTTTTGCCATTTTATGGTCGTAATAATCGTCCAAGTGTGCTCGCTATTCGTCGAATTGTTGTAAATTCTGAGCTTACATTTTCTTTAAATAATGTTCAAGTGCCAATAAGACAAACAACTACTGGAAATATTGCTGCCGTTCAGGCAAGTATTGCCGAAGACCGCAATTTGTCGATTCCAAGACGTTCTCAACAATTGGGACTGTCTCAAACCACAACCTGGCAGATTTTGAGATATGATTTGGGTTTGCATCCGTATAAAATTGTTCTCCTCAAGATTTGAAGCCATTGGACCACCGTATATGTCGTGAATTTGCTGATTATTGCGAGAAAAGTTTGGAGATTCTATTATTTCAAGTAATTGTGATATTGAATGGCCTCCAAGAAGTTGTGATTTAACACCATAAGATTAGTTCTTGTTGGGTTATTTGAAGTCTTTGGTCTTTCGATATAAACCAGACTCTCTTCAAGCTTTACAAGTCAATATTGAACGTGCCATTCATGACATACGACTTGATTTAGTGGAAAAAGTGCTCCAAAATTGGGTTCATCGAATTCGTTCCTGCAGAAGAAGTCGTGGAGGCCATTTGAATGACGTTTTATTTAGAACTTAATTGTATCGATTGTACTTCACATTAAATAAAAAACTTTTGAATTTCCTTAAAATAAGTGTGTTTTTTTTTTTTTTTTTTTTTTAAATCACATCACCCTTATTGGAAAACCTTTTATATAAATATGTTGCTGGCACCCCGCGGCAAAATTTTTATATAGTTTTTTTAATAAACGCTAAATTAGTTTTTAATAAAAATTTTCTTATAATTATGAAAACATTTCCCGTGTGAGAAGACATATTTCTTTCCTAACATCAAAGAACATTTTACAGAAATTCTACTTTAAAAATTGATTCGGCGCCATACCACAACAATTTTGAACTTAAATTAAGTAAAATTTTACAAATTTTGGATCATTGTTTTTTTTATAAGTGTATTTACTACTAATAAGGGAAATTTGTACTTTTAGTAAATTATGACAATTTTATGAAAATTTATTTCTAATTTCGTTTAAAAAGTCATAATCACAACCAAAAGCCAAATCTTTATAAGCCATTCTGCAATTTTCAGCTATAAATTCAATACTAAAAGCGTCTTTTATTTCACAAACATAACTCAAAATCTCTGCATTTCTTCTTATACTGCTTGCCGTGCAACATTTTATCCCATTTGCAAAACTAAAGACGATGAAATCCATGTAACCCGACACTCCATGTAACATGTGTGATGCATGAAATATAAAAATGGTTGTGACATGGTTACAATTGCACTCAAGTGAAACTTAAGATGACAATAAAAAGAATATTCACTAACTGTTCCCACCAGACAGACTGACATTCATGCATACAATCTTAATAGTATGCATGTAGTAAGTACGAGTACAATATAAAAACAACTGAAAATTTGCGTGACTATAAGTGCGGTACACACCCATGTTCGCCCCCAAAACACTTAATACATAAATGGTGTAATATTTTATATGGTTTTACGCATCCACACACTTGCCTTTCATAAACATACATACATACATACGTGTAGTACCTTCTTTGTTTGTATGTATGGAACTTAAGTTGAAAATTTGTAGAATGTGGGCATGCATGTGTCTTTAGGTTTTCATAAACACTCATAATATTCTTACACACACACACACACTCACACACTAGAGCCATACATACATCAGACGCAACGAGCATGGAAAATTATTAAGTCTTTATCAGGGAAAATGAATTGGTACAGTAAAGATCCATTAAGTTGTAAAGTTTTGCATAAGACTGTTGGCAAAAAAAAAATCAAAGAAAAAATTTCAAAGAAAATAAATAGAAAAATAAAAATCTAACAAATAAATTTGGATAATATTTTGTAAGAAAAGAAAAAAAAAACTTTAAAGTTGTTGATAAGCTTTTTCCATTTTTTTTTTCGAAAGTAACTTTTTATTTCTTTAATTAAAGGCTTCGAACATTATTTCTCTTAAACTTAGTAGGCTTTTTTTTGGCTTTTTTCCAGTACTGCCTGCAGAAGAGAGTTTATTCGTTTTATTCTCTGCTTATGTCGGTAATACTTATTTCAAAGAGTAAAGGTTTTCATTCACGACAACATTTGTCCGATCTTAATATAAATCCACTAAATATTTCGACAAGGATCGTCGCTCTATGAAATCTTTCTCGTGACAGACCCTTAGGTTAGGCTTAGGATTTTTACTTTATGAAAAGGGGTTAAATTAAATCCCTTTTTCATTTCCCTTTGATCAGTGACTGGTAGGACCCAAAGAAGCTTCGCTGAATGAAAAAACTTTTATTTGACCCTTAATGAAGAACATTTCGTTATGCCCTGCCGATTTTATAAATCTTATTTGTTTTTGCATTGGTTTATGTTGTCAAATCTTTAAGAACTGCCACCAGTCGTCTCTTTACCGGAAATACCGCTGAGATTTAACATTGTGGAGATTGAGTCTTAACACCAGAAAATCCCCAGGTGTCGACAAAATAAGCAAAAAAATGCTTCAAGAATTGGCCTACATTGCAAAAAGAATAATACTATTCATTTTTGAATGGTATTTTACGGCTGCAATACTATCGTAAAGAATGGAAGATTTCGTTAATTACTATGCTACCAAAGCCCGGTCAAGGATCATACAAAGGTTTAATCCTATCGGCCTATTAGTTTATTGCCCAACATTTCACGAAAGTCTTATCAACAAATTAACACAAAACCTACCAGCAAACATCATAAAGCTTTTAAAAAGCTCTTTAATAGCACGTAAATTTGTGAGTTAGGGAAGGCAATTTTTTAAGCCATATGCAGTAGATTGAAGCCGGAGTCCCTCAAGGCGGTATAATCGGTCCATTACTTTATTTAATATATGTCTCTGACTTACCGTTAAGCAGTAACATTCATATATACAAGGGTATTTATCCAAATTGGAAAAATGGCTCAAAAAATGGCGTATTAAAGTTAACGAGCAGAAATGTGTACACCTGACTTTTACGATGCGCAGGCAAACATGCCCGCCTATACAAATTAACAGCGAGACCATACCGCAATACACTGTAGTCAAATATCTAGGCGTTCACCTTGATCGCCGTTTAACATGGAAATCGCATATAGACGCAAAGTTAACACAAATAAAATTAAAAGCAGCCCAAATGAATTGGCTTATTGGAAGAAATTCTATACTAAGAGTAGACTGTAAACTTCTATTATACAACGCGATCATGAAACCAATATAGTCCTATGAAATCCAGTTATAGGGCACTGCCTCAGCATCAAATGTCGAAAAAATTCAAAGGCGACAGAATAAAATTCTACGTACAATAACAGCAGCCCCTGGTATGTCAGAAACTATCGAATTCATAAAGATCTAGACGTTCCGTTGGTGAAGACAGTATTTTCAAAACACGTCAAAAAATATATAAAAAAAACTTGAGTTGCACCCAAATGTACTTGCACGCAATATTCTACATTATAGAGGCCACACCCGGCTGAAAAGAAGGGATACTATTTTTCTCAGCTGTACACGAGTGATGTAAAACTTCACAAATTAGCCGCTGAAACAAAAAAAAAAAAATCGTTTAGCATTCTCTAAACATAATATTAAACTTTATTTTTATTTTGTAGATTTAAGATTTGAACAACTTATTGATGTTTCAATTTATAATTGAAGATTCAATAAATAATAAAATTATCAAAAAAAAAAAAAAAAATAAAAATCTTAATATAATTCAGTTAAAGCAGCGTATTTTTTGGGAAATTCCAAAATTAAAATGTAGAAACATTTTTTGTTTGCCAATAAAAGCTTTTAAACGACTCCAATGGGCTTAAAAGGTCAGGTCATTCAGTTCGCTTAATCTTAATAAAAATTTTTTTTAATTTCAAAGCAGATTGATCTGATTCAAAGCAGATTGATTCTGTGGTAAATGTGGCTCACTATACCTTAAAAATGAACAAGTGATTTATTAAAATTTTGCAAAGATACATTTTTAGTTGAGTTGAAAGAAATTTGCCTCAAAGTTTATTATTTGAAAAATAAGTAATACGAAAAAGAAAAAAACGTACTTAACTATGGAATTTAGCATTTTTGGAATTTCTCCGTAGGCGCTTTAAACGTTTCGATTGAGGGAAAAACTTGACTTTCAATTTCCTTCTTACAATAGGAAAAAGTTAAATAATCTGGAAAAAAAGGCACGAAAAACCATAAAATGCCAACAATGGATTTTGCAGCTCAAATTTAAATATTTTTTTTTTTTTTTGCATAAAATATTGAGTTTTATATGACTTTTATAGTGCCATAATTATTTTATGGCGCAATACTGTCGCGAAATTGTTTATATAATGCTTATTATGCCGTTAATATGTTCGCCAAAAGTGTAGATGTTTGTGTATGAATGCCTTTGAATAATGTCGAAATTCAAGAGCTCATAATGTAATTTAAGTTTTAAGTTAGGAAGTGAGCATACTCGTACACTGTACTTACAAGAAAGAAAACAACATGTCTAGGATGTTATTGTTGCTGTGAGTTTGTGATAAAGGATATGAGCTAAAACGCATATAAAACGCATAAAGTTTCAGTTTCAGTTTCAGTTCTTCTTTCTTTTTTCTATTTTTTGTTATTGTGTGAGTAGCACAATGTTTTTAAATGAGAATAGAATATCAAGGCAAGACAACACTTAGAGAAATTATATTTGAAGCATATTTTTTTACTTCATAATACAGAAAAACAAGAATTCAATTTGACGTTATATTAAAGAAAAATTTAAACTTTGCACGATTCAATTTCACTTACGTGACGTGCTTTAGATATGAACACTGTGTGTACTTTTTTAAGTCATGGAAATATAACCATATACGGAAACCACTATGTGATAAAAGACAAAAAAAAAAAGACCCCGTCTCCCAGTTTTACCCAAAGTCATGCATTTTTTTACGGGCCCCCAAAGATACCGAGGCCTCGGTGACATTTTTGCTAAAAACTGATCATTTTCTCAGGCTCATATCTTGCACACCGTTCGGAATTTTGATTAACTCATTGAGACAAAGCTTTAGCCCTTGTTATAAAGAACAAAAATTGTAAACATATAAAATCAAAAAAAACTTCATCGTCAAGATCAAAATCACAAAAAACTTAAAAAAAATCGATTTTTTTTTACTTTTTTTCCACTTTTCAGGTCCATAAGTAGCAAACCGTTCAAAATTTAAGGAAACAATAAATTTTCGGGAAATTTTTCATGTTTGCGGCTACCTTAACCATGTATTATAATACGATATTTTTAAAATTTTACCTGATATATTCTTAAAAACCAATATCCTTTATTGGTTCTCGAGCACCTGACTGCTTTGGTAAAGCTACAATATGAATATATAGAGAAAAAAAAGTAATTATTTTAATTTTTATTGCTTAAAAAGTCTGCTAAATAAATGACAATTCTTCCAAATTAAAAAAAACATTGACAACTTTAGTACAGCGAATATTTATCTTCTCCTGCAGTTATAATTTTATAAAATAATTTACCCAAAGAAGTTTTCTTGTTTCGCCAATAAATGAAAGAAAAACGATTTTCCAATAAGAGTGATATGATTTCTTTAAAAAAAACAGACTTATTGTTAAGGAAATTTAAAAGTTTTTAATTTAATGTGAAGTACAATCGATGCAATTAAGTTCTAAATAAAACGTCATTCAAATTACCTCCACGACTTCTTCTGCAGGAACGAATTCGATGAACCCCATTTTCGATCACTTTTTCCACTAAATCAAGTCGTATGTCATGAATAAATAACAACTTCTCGGAGACCATTCAGTATCACAATTTATTGAAATAATCGAATCTCCAAACTTTCTCGCAATAGTTTAAGTTTTCAGGTTGTTCCAAATCGAAATCAGCAAATTCACGACGTTTTTGGTGGTCTAATGGCTTCAGTTCTTGAGTGAGAACAATTTTATATGGATGAAAACCCAAATTTTTTCTCAAAGGTTGTGGTTTGAGACAGTCCCAATTGTTGAGAACGTCTTGGAATCGACAAATTGCGTTTTTCAGCAACACTTGCCTGAACGACAGCAACATGTGCATTACTTCGAATGGTTCTTTGTCTTATTGCCAATTGAACATTATGTAAAGAAAATGTAAGCTCAAAATTTTCAACAGTTCGACGAATAGCGAGCACACTTGGACGATTATTACGACCATAAAATGGCAAAAAGGCAAGAAAAGTTGCAATTGGAATTGGAATGTGAATAATTTGTAAACGTTATTTTTGCGTATATCTCGCCATGATGAAATTGTAAACACTACTGAATACAATGAAAAACAAATGACAGACCATGACATATTAAAAATGGCCGAAACGTCACTTCAAAATCATATTAGACCTATTGGAAAACCTTATATATCGTTATGTAGTGGTAGCCACTAAAGAAAGAAAGCGCTAAAAAAAGCTAGTGAATTTCCAAACCATTAATATGAAAAAATCCGTTGTTCTAAGCTCTCATGGGAGAGTCTGCAGAATTATAATGAATGATCTAATAAATTCAACAACTTGATTTGAGCTGCCATGATTGGTGGTTAGATCTATCCGTCAAACAACAATTCTGATGATGAGACCTAGGTTGCTCTCTTAACATCATGATATCAGTCCAACCTTCCGAGAATGAAAATATTTTTTTTTTTGTCTGTTCAATTGGATTAAAATTCATTACTTAACTGTGCAACAATAACATTACACTGTGGAACAAATTCAGGTTAGAAAAAGTTAGGTCGATTCTAAGAGCGAGGGGTGAAAATAGAAGCTAAATTATGAGACCCATATCGCGGCGTTTGTTTATGTTAGTTCGAATTTTTTTTTAATCGACCTTCGAACTTTGCAGTCAAATGCCGATTTTCAGCATATTGTTTATATGGTTTTTTTTGGCTATAACTATAAAAAATTGATTTAGAAATGGGTGCTCAAATAAAGCAGTGATGCCAACTCAAAGTTGTGACACTCTATAAAAAACACTCCATACATGGAGTCGTATGATTAATATTGAAGTATTTAATGTACGAGCATAGTAAGTATACGCTATGGTGCATTTATAAACATTTAATAAATAATTTTTCCAACATTTTGCTTCATAAGCACCACAAAAATTATCTAAATAAATTTTTTAAAAAAATTTAATTGTTGCACAGGTCTCTAGCAATAATTAGGCTTTTACAGATTTCAAAATTATCAATTAGTCGACGAGTTATAACCAAAAAACCATATAAACAATATGCTGAAATCGGCATTTGACTGCAAAGTTCGAAGGTCGATTAAAAAAAATTCGAACTAACATAAACAAACGCCGCGATACGGGTCTCATAATTTAGCCTCTATTTTCACCCCTCACTCTCAGAATCGACCTAACTTTTGCTAACCTGAATTTGTTCCAAAGTGTTATTTTACTACACTGAAAATCTTAATTTTAGTTCTAGTATCTAACTGAGATTTTTTATAATTTTATTTCGAAATATTCCTGTGTACTTTACAGTTACATGTTCACTAACCTTCTCAGTTCTCAAGAGTGTGTTAGTAAATCTGTTTTGCCTCTTCTTAGTATTAATGAGGTCATAAGTGATAATGGAGGAGGTTATGATAATAATGATGTTGCTCATGACGATGTTGATTATGTGCAGTCTTATTCATATTTTTTTTTTCTTTTTGTTTTTGTGAAATTTATGTTTATTTATATGTAAGACAAACAAGTATCACTTGACACTCGGTTAAAGGAAAAACAGTTGGCCTGCAATTTGTACTTAAACTACAAACTGAAATTAGCAGATGTGCTTGTTGGTCTGAAAGCAAATATTAGAATAACTAGTTGTAGTAATATTGCAACAGGAGTCGTAAGTCGTAAAGATAAAAGTAGTTAAAAAATATTTTCAAGAGATAAAGAAAACTCTATGTATATGTGTATGTGTGTGTGCATGTGAATGTGTGTTTAAAAAAAAATATTATTTAACTACTAGAAAAAATAAGAATTGTAAACACATAATTTATGAGTCTTAATGCTTTTATGGAAATGTTGAGTCTGCAGTGAAGACAGTAAGCAAGAATAATTTTCATACATTAAAACGTTTTTTTTGGTAGTTACTAATTTATTACATAAATGAAAAAATGTGCTAATTTTCCAAATTAATATTTATTTTTATATTGAAATTTATTATGCAGGCGTATTGCAGCTATTTGCTATGCGCATTTCATTGGGGCGAATGCAGATCGTTGAGAAACCTTTATGAAAAATTTCATGGAAAAACTAAAAGATATTAAACTTGAAAGTTTTTGAATTGGAAACTGTAATACAATGCAGTGTACTCTCTCTTAAGCGGACGCCTAAGGGACCGACGAGTTTGTCCGAAACGCAAAAAGAGTAATTAATAATCTGTAATACATACATATGTACATATATTAATCTTTAAACACTTTTATTTCCAAAAAAAAAAAACATACATACATATAAAGAAAAGATAATATAAACAGAATTTTCATTTATATTCTTGCGAAAAAAGAAAGAAATATAAAAATAACGCAAAGTAAACAAAATTTTCATTAATATTTTTGCGAATAAAAAAGAAAAAGCTTCAAAGATCAAATATTTAACTAGATTTTAAAAAGTCCGAAATTTTATTGAAAAGTCAACTTAACGAATAAAAAACTTAAGAAAAATGTAAACAAAAAAATAGTAATACCATGCTGTAAGCTGTCCGGTTATGGGGAAATAAAATGTCATACATCATGGAAAAATGTGTCTGCGTCCTATTATATGAGGGTTTTCCGCTTAAGAGGGAAATATTTTTGAAATCCCTTACAATTTTTTTGGTACTGAAAAAAGTGTCCGTATATGGGAGGTGTCCTTAGGAAAGAGTACACTGTACCATGAAGTAAAGTTGAGTGGCATTCATGACATTTTCGATTTTATCTAAGTGTGATCGGCACATTAGAGTTTTTTTTTTTGCTGTTTCCAACCTTTCTATCACTGTACGATGATCACGTTTATTAATTATCAAAACATCAATTATGAAACACAAAATTTTTCGAAAATTTCATATCGTACACAGCTATAGTTTTTTTTCAAACATTAATTTTTACTTAGCTTTTAAATAGGGGATCCAACTTCAACATCAATTTGAAGTTTTCGAATTTGGCTAACTTTTTAATCGACTTCGAAAAAAGCAAATGGTTTATCAATTCAAGAGAGTTTAATATTTGCTCTTAATGTTTGATCCTCCATTATCATTTATGAACCGTTTTTCAAAAATTCTTTTTTTCTTTTCAAACGTTTTGCATGCAGTTGAGCACTTCACAATTGTTTTTCGGAAAATGGTGGGTAATTTTTTCTACTAAATTATTGAGTTTCTAATAACTCCTCAATTTATTTACCGATTTTTATATTTGCTGAATTTACAACAATTTGTATCGTCTATCTTGTATGAAATACACTTTTGTTTATATGTTTGTGAACACCTAGTGTATATTGTATCGGCTTGAATCTTGTATTGATGGCAGTGATGGAAAAATGAAAAATTGAAATGGTACTGTCCGACAACAAAAAGAGTACTTTTTTCAACATTGTGGTACTTTTTGTGAAACATACATTTTTATTCAAAAATAAAATTAAAAATCCATTTTATAATAAAAAAATATTAAATGAAGAAAACAATGCAGCTTAATTGACATAATTTTTCAACCAGGTTCAACAACAAAAAAAAAAAAAAACAAATGTGTGAAAAATACACTAATACACACATATATGTATATTTTTACAATTTTATGCCAGATTATTTAGTCTCGTGTGTTTTCGAAAGAACAAAAGTTATGCGAACTAAAAATTAATCTCGTGCAAATTGGACCAATAACATTAAAGAGCACTATACATTCGCCAAAATCACATCAAGCATTTAAAGTTGTAACAGTAAAAATTTGTTCGTATGTGTGGCACCGACGACGCTTGATGAAAAATCAAAAAAATTAGATATTGGGTATGCTTGATATCAAGCATACGTACACGCGCTTGATGTCAATGACAGTGTAACAACTTAACAACTTTTGCAAAAACCACACACTAACAACAACATGAATAACGAATTTGTGCATTCCTTAGTTCTTGTTTTGAAGCCAATGTTATCAATGATTATAAAAATAACGCAGATTTCTAAACAGGGAACAAAGCAAAACAAAAAAGTAGTACTAAATTTGACGTGGGGGTACTGTGGTATTTTTGTTGTGAAAAAGTACTGAAAATAGTACAAAAGTACTGGATTTTCCATCACTGATTGATGGACAAAAGAATAACAAGCACCATACAAATACTCTCTGAGAGTATATTCAGATACTCTCTGAGTATTGTATGAAATACGATCTTGGCAAAACATATGAAATAAAAGTGTAAATGATGAAACAGAACACGTCCGCAATTTGAAGCAAAAACGACTCTCAGAGAAAAAAATGCCCAGAATTGAAGCGTCGGCTTCAACTTCATTCACATTTCCAATTTTTATCCACAAGTCTTGTTTTTGTACATTGATTACTGCAAATTATATATGAAATCATGTTTATGCACTTCTGCAATCAATTTTTCGACAATATTACTCATATTATTTACAAATTTAGAAAATTATAATTATATTGCTCTTTCAAATGTTTTTTTGATTTTCTTTTGTTCTTATTTTTCTTTGGTTTTGTTTACAAATTGTATGAAATATAATAAAAGTGTGGTAGCATTGTTGAGAGAATTTTACTCTGAGAGTGAGAGCATAAGCAAAGTCGCTGGCAAAATAAAATAGATTCTATCTCACGACTGCTTTCAGCCGCGTCTTTTATATGCCAAATTGTATGAAGAAAAACGTCAAGCCCCAGTTCTGTTTCATCATTAATGGTGTATTTCCTTTTTATATGAAAATTACAAACAACAAATTTTACACTATTGTATATGATACTGTAATACACTCGATACGATGATACAAAAGGTTTTGCGAATTTAGCAATTACTGTTTGCTTGCAGTTTATTCCCATAATATAAAAATTGGAGAAAGTTTTTCCCTCTCATCCCAAAATTTTGATTATCCAATAACTTCTTAAATTATTAACCGATTTACACAATATCTATTCTTTTTTGGGTTGAACTAATGTACTGAAAGTTTTGTTGAATAATTTTTTAAATCAGTGCGAAATCCCCCTCTCGCCCCTTCAAACACAAAAAAAAAAAAAAAAAAATATTTGATTGCTGTATAACTCCTCAATTTATTGACCGATTTTAAAAACTTTTTTGCCTAAGGGGTTTCCTACAGTTTAGTCGCATAAATCTTTTTTTTTTTATCGGAAAGTCAAATTGTCCTACGAAATATTGGTCCCATAGAAATGTGTGCAAACGCCTAAAATATTATTTGATACATCAACCCTGTATTTATGGGCCGATTTAAATTTGTATTTTGTATTGAAGTCGTTTATTTTATTGCCACAATTATGTTGTAGTTGAGAAAAAATAAAATTTTATATTGATTATACTTTTATGTATAAAAAATTTTGAATATAAATAATTCTTTCTTATTTGTAAGAATTTTGCGATGTCTCTCAGCTTTTTTCTTTTTATTTATTTGTTTCCATTCAGTATGCGCGTAAATTAATTCGTTTTACTGTGTCTTAAAGCATAACCAAAGTCTGTTAGTTTTGCATGAGTGCATGTGACTGACACAACAACTCTCGTTGAAAGTGTGCCAAGAATGCTGCAGTTAAAAATAAAATTATGTACTTTTAAGAAAAAAAAAATATATATATACATATATAACAGCTTTTAAGTTACTTGGATACAAGGCTGTTTAAGCCAGTCATGAGATTATTTAAGTAGTATTTAAACTCTTTAGAAATAAGCTGAAGGTCCTTTCCAATTATTTACATAAGATTTTGCTGAAATAAGTAAAACAAAAAAAAAAACTAATTACAGAGGAATATGGTCATTCACGTATTTGTGATAATGGCAGAAGTTGCTGTTGCCCATAAACTTCCTTAGTTCATTTTCAAACGATTGGCCACAAAGAAATAGTGGACTCAATAATGTGAGACTAAAACACATAGAACGAAAGCGACAAAATGCTATTTAACGACGTAAATATGGTTTTTAATAATTTGCCAATTAAGACCACTGTGCCGCCACACGAGTCAGTCAGTGTTGGTAGATTTTGTTTATTTTCCAACATCAACATTTAAACATTGTTGCTATTTTAATATTCTTTGTTCGAGCGTGTTGGTTTTATTTTGACACTAAGTATGTATAAAATTATTAAAATATTTTTCTCGTAATTTTTTTGCCATCTTCTATACAAAACCAACACCAACAATATGCTGATCATCTTTAATGTTGACAATGTTTGGAAATAAACAATATTAACGAAGTATTAGTGGCGTTAGTGAAAATAGGGAGAATATACGGCCATGGTTAGTGTTTCAAGTGGAATGCAAGGAACCACATTCACATAAACACACAAATTGCAATAATGTTTTTAACGTGATGGCAATTAATTACAGACTGAAATATACGATTTAGCTTCATACTTGATTTTATACGAATTATATTACATATTCTCTATCAATAAATTTCGAGTAAATTTTATGTGCTTCAGCTAAATTTCGTTGTTAGTAAATGATTTCGCAAAAAAACTGAATTACAAAATATCTTATTACAAAAACACAACATATTTTTCTTGCTGCGCACCCATCACATATTCAAAAAAGAAATAGAATCTTCAATAATTTTTTTTCAACGAAAATATCTTTGTACATGAAATTGAAATGTTTGCTAAAGCTTTTATAATAGTAAGAGTATTAATTTTACAATTTTTTTTATTTTTTTTTTTTTTTTTTCTAAAAATGGAAAAGTGGAAATGTGAAAAAATGAATTTTTTTCACAACAAAAACAAGAAAAGATATGCCACAAATAGTATACATAATATTTTTTCTTGTGTTTAAAAGAAAAATTTAATTTTTCCCTCATTTTCAATTTTTTTTTAACCAAAAAACTTGTGAAATGAATACCCTTCGTATATCAAAAAAAAATTTTTTGTTTATACGAGTATAGTAAACATATTTTTTTGCAAGTATGTACATAAATACAAACATTAAAAAAGCAATAAGCTAAATTTTTGTTGAAAATCAGAGAATATATTTTTTTTTTCAAAAAACTATTTTGATAGTTTTGTTTATAACAAAATTTGATAATTTCTTCATTCTTTCATTAGAGATCTGATTGCAGACAACAATTTCGTTAAATAAAAAAAGTCGCAACTAAAAAAAAACGTGTTATCAAATTTATTGCCTGAGTTTATTACCGTATTTATAACCAGTTACACTAACGACAACAATAAGAGTTTCTGAAAAGCCATTTAGCAACTGGTAGGTAGGTGTTTCGATTTTCTATCACAAAAAAACGATGATGTTGTTAAATTTTTTTTGAAACGAAGTTCCTTATGGTGCGTTGCGGAGGTGTACTCTAGCCGACAAAAATGTCCGTAACGTAAGATTTTTGTTTTTCGTTAACATATCTGAGCAACTAAAGCACGGAATATATCAAAATTCGGCGTTGTTATTTTAAGAACAAAATACAACTTCCAGCAAATTTTTATGATGGTAGGCTGAGGGGAACGGGCACCCCCATATATATAAAATATTAATATTCACATGTATTGCTTTAAGAACAATATACAACTTCCAGCAAAACTTGGTAGCGGTAGGCCGAGGGTAATGCTTTCAGGCGGTCCCACTTCATGGTCTTCAAGAAAACAGCAGACAATAATAGCCCTATCAACCACAGAAGCTGAATACATAACTGCATGTGAAAGTGTTAAATAATTTCTTTAGATTCTGCGATTGTTAAGTGATTTATTTGGTGATAATTTTAAATCTCCTTATCAAGAATCCACAATTCCTTAAACGTACTAAGTACATGAAAGTAAAGTTCCATTTCATTCGTGTAATATGTGAAAGTAAAATATTCCATTTAGAATATGTGCCTACATCAGAAAAACTAGCGGATATATTAACTTAACCACTTCTTAAACAAAAATTTTATCATATGAAGAATTTGGTAAACATTATTAATGTTAAAGAATGAATAGTTATTAAAACAAAAGTGGAAATGATAAAAATATTTGTTGAACAATAATTCATTATATTACTTGTTTTAGTTACCATAAAGCTATAGTTTCTATGATAGATTATGTTCTAAGCTTAATTATTATTATTCATGTAAATAACTGTTTCTGCTGCTTCTGTAAATATCGTACTGAATTATTACCTCTAAAATAAGAGTTAAATTTTCTTTTATTTTCCTGTTATAAACTTAAAAATATGAAATACACATTACAATATGAATTTTTTATTAACGCAACAGAACAATTCAAAACTCTACTGGTAAATTCATATAATAAAATGTATAATAGTTGTAAAGTAGATGAAGCATTTTCGAAAACTGTTGTATTTCCAATATATAAAAAAGGAGATCCTAACATGCCGGAAAACTATAGAGGCATATCTTTCATGAACTGCGTTGCAAAACTAATGATGGGTATTTTAAACAATAGACTGTATGACTGGGTTGACAAAAATAGTGCTATGACCGAATTTCAGGCTGGTTTTCGTAAGGGTTACTCGACACGTGATAACTTATACAACCTAACAGGAATTGTAAACATAAAATTAGCTGAAAAAAAGAAGGTATATGCATTTTTTGTCGATTTTAAAGTAGCATTTGATAAGGTAGCCAGAAATTCACTGATATATAAACTTTATTCAATCGGTATATCATACAAATTTGTTAAATTGATAGAACAAATTTACACGAACACAAATTATGCGGTCTGGAGTGGTAGTGAACTTTCAGAGTATTTTCAGACAAGTTCAGGCGTAAGACAAGGATGTTTAATGTCACCGCTCTTATTTTCATTGTACATAAATGATTTACATGATTGGCTGGGAGGAGGTATACAGATTGGTGATATAAGTGAACGGCTATTAATATATGCGGATGATATAGTGATCCTGTCAGACGATGTACACAAGGTTCAAAGAATGATAAACAAGTTGGAAGAGTACTGTAACTTATGAAATCTTGAGGTCAACTTAACCAAGTCACAAATACTGGTATTTAGAAATGGTGGACGACTAAAAAACCAAGAGAAATGGAGTTTTAAAGGGAATGATATAAAAATCGTCAGTGAATACAACTATCTTGGTGTAATTCTTACCCCAAAAATGAAGTTTACCAAACATGTGGAAAAAAGAAATAATCTCGCAAAAACTGCTATGCACATAACATGGAAACAATTTATTTCAAATCATCAAATTCAACTCCAGCAAAAATGGAACGTTTTTCTATCTATATGCAGATCGATTCAGTCCTATGGACCGCAGGTGTGGGGTTTCGGGCATTTTGAGGAAGTAAACAAGCTGCAGAGATATTTTTTAAAAAAAGTTTTAAGGCTGCCAGAACATACACCCAACTATGCTCTTATGCTTGAAACTGGTATTATTAGTAATAATTTTTACACCCTGCAATTGCACTTGCAGTATATAGAAAGAGTTCCGTTTCAAATTACACAAATGCTTTTGCGAAAACAGTTGTTCTGGGTTAAAGAGTTACAAATAATGTCGAACAATTATGGTACAACATGGTCGCATATACAGTCCAACAAACATCGCTGGAGAGATCAGAGCAATCTACTTTTAAAAGCAATATGGGAACATCAACAATGTGAGTACTTGCACCACAAAGAAATAAGCTCTAGAATATACAAAAATTTGGACCATACAAGAGCGTACTACTATTTTAAAGATCAAACAAATCTAGAGAAAATAACTAGGATTTTTAAGGCAAGGTGTGGTCTAATTTCTTTAAATGGTAATACTTTTTCGGCATTAGAGGCAGATAAGCTATGCAAGCTATGTAATCTTCGGGTTGTAGAGAATATGGAACATTCGGTTGGCTTGTTTTGGAAGCACGAGATTGGATGAACGGAAAATGATTCAAATTCTAAACGGAGATAACACATCAGATTGGAAAAAATTGAACCAGTATATAAACATATGAAAAGTAGTATTATCAGGCTCAAGTTCAGTTTCATTGAATTAATGAAAATTCAAAATTACTAAGAGTTTTTTGTGTTGGAAATTATTATTATTTATATCCAATCAGTTTTTAGCAGAACGTATCAGTACTGATTTCAAGGCCGCTACACCTCTCATCAGCGTTCAATTGTCCATCTTTACAATTTTCGTAAAGCGGATACTAATTGAGAAGAATATCAACTATTTAACCAGTTTTCAACAGATACTCTTAGTAATTTTGAATTTTCATTAATTCAATGAAACTGAACTTGAGCCTGATAATACTACTTTTCATATGTAAATCAATATAAGTTCAAATAATAATTACGTTTATTCGTAATAATAATAATATAAAAATACCAGTATATAAACTTCATCGCTAAAATATAGAAAACTTCTCATACAAGAATTTAATTAAAAGCTTTGTAAAATCGTTTTCAAAAGTTTTTTTTTTACGTTTAATTGACAGACGTTCTTTGTAACATTTTCAAACTATACTTCCTTTACTTTCTTTTCTACAATAAGATTTATACACACATATGTAATTTATTACTTACTCTATTGTAAATAAAGAAAGAACTACTACTACTACTACTACTACTACTACTACTACTACTACTACTACTACTACTACTACTACTACTACTACTACTACACACTACAAAATCTCATTTTTCATTTTTATTGATAAACAAAAATCATAATAAAAAATGTATACCCAAATAATTATTTACTTTATACCTGGAATAGAACTTGAAATTGATATTTTTATAATAAGGAACTTCGTTTCTATTTGGTGTCCCACGACACCACTCATCTTTTTTTTAATTAGGACCAGCACTCAAGGGATGTCCCGTGCATTGTGCCGGAACTCAGAGAGGGATAGCGTAGAGAAGATATATGTTGAAAATTTAGAAGGCTTAACTCTTTTACAACTCTGCTTTGAGCGTTATGTTAATTTTTATAGCAGTGTTGAGGCGCTTTCGGTGTTAAGTAGACGCATTAACTTTGTTAAGCTGTATTAGCAGGCATTTTATTAATTGTTTTACTTCGCCGATGTTTCTGCTAACCGACAAAGGAGGACGATGTTGTGTACATTAGCTTGGAACAGCGTCAATCGCTGTCGGAACAGTTTTTTAGTGGCCAGTGCTATGCCTTCATCACTTAAATGTCTCACTATTGTACATTAGAGAAATTAATGATGTTGATTGACTTGCTCTGGCCAGGGTTTGAACGCAGGCCCCAAGTCATTGTTTGCTTAGTAACCTCCTTATCTATGATGTTTAAGAGTAGTTCAGATAGTCAATGAAAAACGTACAGACCATTATTGTATTAAGGTGCTATTTCCGCAACATGGACGAATGATTTTAGTGTGAACGTTCATGTCGAAGAACTCAATTCTGATCGAAAATAGTTTCAGTTGCGAAAGTTTAGTGTTTAAAAAACGAAAAACAAAAGTTTTTTTTTTTAATTAGACCACTTTTAAAATTTAAAATGGAATTTTAATGATTTTTTTCTACTAACTTATTTGTAGTTAACACATTAAAAAAACCATGCGTACTTTGAGGAGTGTACATTTTTTTTTTATTAACTTCCCATGTTAATAAAAAAGTTTGATGTAAACGCCTGTGGAAAAAAACAAGTGTTTTATTATACAAACTTTTTACTCTAATCTGTCTTCGTCCGTCTTGTGGAAACAGCATCACACTCGTAAATTTCATAACACCGTATTTTTGTATGCATGTACTATGTATGTGCATATGTTAAGATTCTCAATTTTTAAGATGTAGGAATTCTTGGAGTGTAAAAATTTTATGAGAGTTTTTTTTTTTAAATAATTTTTATAAAAATTTTACATTCAAATCAGTCGTTTGCCTAGTGGAAACAGTACTTAAGTCACGATTTTAAAATACTCGTATTAATACCACAAGTTGGTACATATATGAAAATATTGAAGTGGATTCTAAAACTTAAAATTTTTTAACGCTCAATTACAAAAGTTGAAAATTTGCAAAACTGAACGTTACCCTTATTTTTCCAATGCTTTGCCCGATTCCCAAATGATTTTTATCAAAAATGGGTTATTTTAATCGCTGTACAACATAAAATTCGTTAAGATTCATAAAACGTGTGTTTATATACGCGGGAAACTTAACCTTTGATACTTATGACACCGTTTTAAAGTTTGAAACCTGTGCAGAAAAAACATCACAAAAACTTAATGCTTATCACTGAAATCCGATTTAAAGTTATTTATATTGAAATTAATTTAAAAAAAAATGTTGTTTATTTGTTGTTGGTTAGCAAATCTATATGCATTTCGATGGTTGCTAAATACCACCTTTTTTTCTCGAATAAATGTTATATTTTATATTGAAATTGTTTCAAAAGAAAATATGGTCAGCTCAATTAGACTTAAAAAAAAGCCTGAATAAGATATTTTACTGTAAAATTGCCAAATTGTTAAACATTTAATTCAAAAGATGGTAACGTTCAATACATATACCATATACATACAAATAATAATTGTGTAGGTTTCAGAAACCTACCTAAGATACCTTAAAAGTTGTGATATACATTTGAATCAAAAAGCATATAATATTTTCACCATTGACTACTTCCAGATTTTTATTCGAAATTAATTTCTTCAAGTTACGAACCGATCAACTTGCTAACTCAGTTATCGTAATAAGAAAGTCAAGGAAGAAATATAGTCTCTATAAGATATTAATGCCATCCGAGCACTGGTTCTTATCACCTAAGGATCAATAAGTTTCAGAGGCAGTTCCATTTGCCAAAGTGTTTGTTCTGACATATAATTATTTGCATATATGCAGTCCTTTATAGATATTTCCACCTACACAAGATTTATGTCATATTTATCACACGTAAAAATTTTTTTTATTACATTTCTTTGTATTTTATATTGAAAACTCATAAAAAAGTTTTATGTTTTGCAAAATAATAAAGGAACACTCTATACTTTTTACCAATCTCGTATCTTATCTCTAATTTATGCACCACAATATCTCAAAACACGTAAATATTTTTATACTCATATTTTGGTTTTCCTGAGTCTTTCAATATGTATTGAAACTTAAAATGGCGCCTGCAATATTTTCGTTTTTTTTTTTTTTTTTTTTTTTTTTTTTTATGTATTCTGCTTTCGGTAAGTTAAAAAAACTGTAACTTTATTATGTTGGTTGATACACTTTCCTCTATGCATGTCTGAGTTTACTTCATAAACATACTTTACTTTTCTCTGTGGTATATTTAGTAGATGTCTGCACAGAGGGTTGAGGTTCAATGGCATGTACATACGTACATGTACAGCTGTTTTGAGTATTTTTGCAATTTTATGGAAGAAAAACGAAAATAATCTTTAGAATCCAATTTGGGTCAAATGTCAATGTGTTTGAGTTGTTATCAATTATCAATGTGTTTGTTATAATCTCATACATCATATTTATAATTTTATTTTTAATTTTCTCTTATTGGTAAATTATTTATAAATAAGAATAATATTCAATTACTTATAAGTATACATGTATGTATGACTTACAGTTTTTTTTTGTATCCTTATTATTTATTGAAACATCAATAATTTATTCAAATCTTAAATCTAAAAATGTTGAATATAAGTTTAGCCAATGCTAAACAACATTTTTAATTTCAACGGTTGATTTTTGTTGTTTTACATCTCTCGTGTACGGCCGAAAGAAGGAGTATCCCTCCTCCTCAGCCGGGTGTGGCCTCTATACTCTAGAATATTGCGCGCAAGTAGATATGGGTGCAACTTAAGATTTTTTTTAATAAATTTTGTCACATGTTTTAAAAACAAAGTCTTCACCAACGGAACATCTAGATCTTTATGAATTCTATGATTTCACACATACCAGTGTGATTGAACGTAGAATTTTGTTTTGTCGCCTTTGAATTTTTTCTACTTTCGATGCTGAGGCAGTACCCCATAACTGGATTACTTAGGACCATATTGGTTTCACGATCGCGTGGTATAATAGAAGTTTACAGTCTAGTATAGAGTTTCTTCCAATAAGTTAATTCGTTTTGGCTGCATTTAATTTAATTTGTGTCAACTTTGCGTCTATATGCGATTTCCATGTGAAACGGCGTTCAAGATGAACGCCTAGATATTATACTTCTGTGGGTTGCGGTATAGTCTCGATGTTGATTTGTATAGGCGGGCATGTTTCCCGCAACGTAAAAGTGACGTGTACACATTTATGCTCATTAAGGCTGACTTCCAAAACGTCAATTGCTTTGTGTTTGAACAAAGCAGCACATTTCATAACGCCGCAGTACAATAATTATACAATGTATACCATTTCAAAACCCCGCAACGCAGTAAGAAAGCAAGCAACGCATCGGTTTTATAGTTGTTGCATTGTTTCGGTACTTTGTATATGTATGTGATTTAAATACAGTAGCAATACTGTATACAAACTTTGTATACGAACGTTTTGGAACTCAGCCTAACTTATTACGTCATTGACTTACAGTGAAAAACAAAACAGATTGTATCGCTCACTATATTTAATTAATCCACCATAGACTGTTAGAAAATATTAAAAGAGTTTAAATTTTAATAAAAAAAAAAAAAAACTAAAAACCCTTTATTTTGATCGAAGGAAATTCTTTTAATTCCGTAATTGTATTCCGATCGTTTTACATATACGCTCTTCAGATGCCGTTTATTTTGTGTTTTGTTTTCACAGTAATAAAGTTAATTACTGATGCTCCTAAATGTATGCAACGGTTTTATTGTTTTGCTACAAATGAAGTTAATAGAAAAATTCACTGTTAATTTCATTTTGAATTTTAAAAATTGTTTTATTTTCGTATTGCGTTTTCTAAAGACTTAACTTTCGGAATTGAGACTACTTTCGATCGGAATTGAGTCCTGTGAAATCTCTGAATATGTCAGAAAATTAATTGTTTTTTTTGTTAAATTCACATTATTTGAAAGAGTGAAAATGTAAATATTTGCATGTTGCTGTTTGTAGCATTGTAATACCATCCATTTACTGTTTTACATACTGCTCAGATATTTTCCGCTTTTATTTTTTTATACATATGTACATACATTCGTATGTACATACATACGAGTATGTCTTTGTAGGTGTAACATCTTCATTCACACACAGTTTTGTTCTGCTAATCTGCCTTTGAATATTTTTGTGCTTTTTATTTACACTGAAATGTAGGAATATGTGCGTGCATGTCTAGTTTAATGTGTTTCTATTGATGTTGATTCAGTTTTGTTGTTGCTGTTGCTGCTGCTGTTGTTGTTTTGTTGTTGCTGCTTCTTTTATTACAGCATAAAAGGCAAATAACATTGATTTAAAACTTTAGCAATAAATCATATGAATGGCATTTTTATTTAATCCTCTACTCAATTTTTCCTACTGATAAATTTGTTGTCTTAGATGTGTGTGTGTATCAGAAAATCGTTATAAAGATAAAACAAATATTGACTACATACGCGGGCTTCGTAATATAAAAAGGCCACGCACACAGTATTGTAAACGTTTGTTATGGCATTAAAGCATCCGTGATAAAATTGATCTATTCTGGACTTCAGGCATGAATTGAATTTATAATTTTTATGTATTTTTCGAAAGTGGTGGGTGAAATTAAATGTTAAGCTCTTGGCTGACAGCTTGAGACTATAAAGCAAAGTAGGACTTAAAAACTTGGGTTCGATTTCTGGCTAGGTCAAGTCATCAACCTCATTAACCTCATGAATTAATGTAAAGTATGTACTCGTAAAATAATGTGACATTGGGTGCGTTTGCTACACAACTGTTGCTCAACAATCTGCTGAACTCTTTAACTACTGTTCGATGAGCGAACATGTTGAGTGAGCGCTCACAGTTTTAGGTAGCAAAGAAAAAGTACGATACATTTCATCAAATTACGATATTTCAGTTCAGTTTCACTTTTGAATCAAACTTCATCACATATTTTTAAAATTTAATTCACTTAAATTCACAAATAAATATTATGAAAACTTTTTACAAAATAAAATTCAATAATTTTTATTGAAAAGTAAAATTTTTTGATATTTTTGACAAAAAAGTGAGCAGATCGTTTCGAAAAATTAATCCAATGAAAAGCTGCTACATCTAAACTTTTTAGTAGCAGGTTTTTCTGCTGAACGCGCCCATTGTATTAATTGTTAAGCAACACTGCTCTAAAAATCAACATAACGCGATATAGCAGAGCTATTTTCAACATCTATTTTCTCTTCCCTATCCGTTTTCCTAAGATTTGGCACAATTCATTGCAAAAGTGATGATCCCACAAAAAAAAAAAAAAAGTATTGTCACTCTTATCGTCGTAATATTATTTTTATAATTTAAACTTTATTTTAGTTGCTACCACTTACTTTCAAAAAAGTGTGAGTTGCTTACATCGCATTGTGAACAGCCTGTATATATTGATTGATTTGTTATTAAAATCTTTTTAATTGAATTTATGTTTGAGTTGTTGAACAAAAAAAAATATACAATTTAAAATTTTTTTCGGATTAAAAAGAAGTTGCGCAGTTTCAAATTCTAATTATCAAATTTTGAAGTGCTTTGGATATTTGCTGTAAAATGAGCTTTTCTATAGCCACCAAGATTTAAAATTATAATGTGTTTGTGTAATGTTTAGAAAGTCCGAAGAAAAAGGAAAAAAATGGCAAAGGATTTTTCTTGAAATTTTTAGGACTTCTGTGTTCTCATTTGTGTTGCTATAGAAGAGGATAGATTATGCCGGCGCACGCAAATTGATGCTTTTTATTTTCAGATTAGGTTTTAAATATCGAATGTTCGAAACTAAGTTTAAATTTATAAATTTTCCAAGTTATGTTCTAGTTTCCGAAGTTAAGTTTAAAGTTTTGTTTTCTGAATAATTCTCGCGCGCCAACTTTTCATGTAAACCAAGCTTTTCTATAGGAAAGCGATTAGTATTCCAAAGATTTAGGAATGGAGAAGACTTTGTAACATTTAGAAACATGTTTCCTATATTGTAAATTGATTTACTTATAGAATAGAACAGTTCATGAAAAATATCAGAGCACTTTTTGTACAGCCGGCACTCGAAAAGTGATATTTCTATTTATCCAAATTCAGCTCCAAATTTCGAGTTTTCAAAATTAAGATTAAAAATTTTAAAATCTAGATTGACATTTCGAGTATTAATTAAGAAATTTTTTGACCAATTCTCTTGCGTCAGCTTTAAACCTCTCATAACTTATATCGAATGGTCGAAATAGTAATCAAATCTTTCTTGTTTAATTGACTTAAAACATTCACAGATCCTAAAAACTCACTTTTGTTACATTGAAACTTTTAATGAAAACGTCAACTGGTTTTCCTATAATTCAAAGTTCATCAAATTAAATATTTTCATTTGTTACGATTTTGTTCATGTTTTTTTTTCATGTTTTGTTTTTTTGGGTCAATCTCTCAAGTTGTAAGTCGTTTTTTCCGCTTTGTAAGCAAAAAGAAAAACAAAAACTCTGAACAACTTTGTTCTTCTTCATTTTTTGTGTGTAATGTAAATGTGTGTATGAGTGTGTTTGTTTGTTTTTCTATCTTATATATATACATACATACTTTTAGTTTTGCCCATTTTTATGTTAACAAAAAGTGTATGTACGTATGTACAGACATGCATACATATCAAAACCATGTTTTAAAGATGGTCAGTTGTACAAACTTTTTTAATAAACCGGAAGATTTTTGCGTTGATTTTTATCTAAGTTTTCTCTTTTATTTTATGAGTTCAAAGAGTTAGGTCAACAATAACTGCTGCAAAAACTTTTAAATGTAACAGTTTTAGCCAGCGTTGCCAAGTGTTTTTTTTTTTTGCCAAGATCTTGATAATAAAAAAGATATTGAAACAGAAATTTTAATAAGAAATTTATGTGTTCATAGAAAACAACTTAACAGAATCTAAAGATTGTAAATCAAACACAATCAAAATATAATCACGGAATTGAAATCATTCCATTTTTTGCCTGTAAATTGTCATTTATACAAACTTAGTTGAAAGCTTTTACTCAATACTAATACTAAGTCTTGAGTTAAATCTTCAACTAAGAAATCTCATAATAAAATATTCTTTAAAAATTCCAAATTTATTCCGAATTGTGGCTCTTTTTATAGCATCGATTGGAATCTTTTCAGAGAAACGTGAGTTTTCAAAGTTGTTTATCATCCAGTTGGTCTGTTCTACTTTATCCATTATCACTTGTCTAGTCTTTCATTCACATTACTAAAAGGAAGAAAAATAAAAGAAAAAATACAACAATAAACAACAAACAACAATTTAGCCATTCATCAATTAACCAATTTTACTAATGACTGTTACAAATCGTGTTTGTTTCATTTCGTTTTGTTTTTTGTTTTTGTTTTTGTTTTCTCTAAGATTAAATTTATTCTTTAGTTTTCTGCTAAAGAAAAACTTTATAAAATTATAGTAATTGGTTTTGTTAGTTGATATAACAGTCATCATCATCACAATCTCCTTTCTCAACAATAAATTCTATTCGCTGACTTATATAATGGCTAGGTAGACGCACATGCATAAATGTACACTAACACAAACTCAGACCCACCCACACACACACACACACAAAGCTACACTTCACAGAGAGGTGCAAGAAGAGTGTGTTCTCTAAGAAGACAGCATGTTACATATTTCTTGAAAAAATTATTTAAGGATTTTTCCCTATATGGTTAGAGTTTATAGACAAAACGATCATATTAACTATAAGAAGTAGGATTTCGTGGACAAGTAGGATTGAAGAGGATAAACTTAATAGATCTCGTCTAGAGTTGCGTTTATAATCTCATGAATAACTTTAGTTTTCTATAACTAAAAAGAAGTCGTGTAACAATAACCTGCCTTTTATTTTAAAGCCATTTCATACTACATTACAAGTCATAAGTATTGTGACGAAAATCCTTTTCTGATCTGGTTATTAAAAAAATTTTCAATATACTTAACACTTGTATCACAATGTGAAATGACCTTTAGTGGTGATCGATCTTGAATACAGCAGTTATGATCTATAAAATTTAAGAGTTAAAAAACTTTTAATTTTTTCAACCTTTAACTCACTTCCTTATCAAATATTATCCAAACATTTGACTGTTTTTAAAAATCTACAAAATTAATTGAGAAAAGAAAAACAAAATGAAACATTCAATTGAAATTAAAAACAGCAACAAATAACATTTGGCGCCTGAAAGTTTGCTTTAACTTATGCAGTTTAACTTTGGTTTATAGCGAAAAGAACACATGTTAACAATTGTTTCCGCCTCTCCTTCATAAAAATGTTATTCTAATAAAATCCATTACTCATACGTATACACACGAACACAAACACTTTCATGCATATTTAATACACAGAAAACACTGAGAACTTTCAAGAAGTTTATGTGTGTGTGTGTGTCTGTTGAAAGCGGAAAAATATTATAACTATTTGCCAAAGCACTAAACCGATGTTGTTATTTTCTTTCGTGTTGCTACTGTTTCCTTTACTTATCGTTTGCAACATGAACATGAACAAAATCATTATCGCCTTCATCGTTTTAAGCGTAATATAGTGCCACACACAGTGATTTGTTTCATATTAATAAGATAAACAAATTATCAATTATATAATAAGAAGAAAAAAAAAAATTAAGTGAACGAACTTCTTTACAGTCAAGATCATTTAAGATTTAACAAATACTATTTCTAGTATTTTTTACCAAAATATTTTAAAATTGTTTTAGCTCCCACATTGGGGATTTAAAATATTTTTGTATATCTTGGAATTTTGTTTTTAAAATAACAGTAAGTGCAAAAAAATCTGTATTATTAAAATAAGTAGCAATTGCGAAAAACTTATATTGCATACTTTATACACTAAATCGCGATCTCCTGACAATTTCAAATTGGGGTCATGCTAATAGGGTCAATTTTACTGCACGAAAGATCCAATGTGCTATGCTCACGCACAGACGTATGAATAGACATGCTGCTCCATCTGTAAACATGGATGGTATAGATATTCAGGAACCAGAAGCTCTTGATGTTCTTGGCATGAAAATTCATTGTGATGTTCGATGGAATGATCACAGTTTTCATGTCTCAAAAGAAGCATTCAAGTGCCTCGGCTTTTTAAGACGTTGTAGGGCATACTTCACTCCATCTGATCTCCTTAATATTTATACCACCTTTATCCGACCAAATATGAAATACAACTCTCATGTATGGGCCAGTGCTTCAAAATCTATTTTGAAGTTACTCGACCGTGTACAGGATAGAGCGAAGAAGCTTATCGGTGACAGTAGGGTAGCCAACTCTATTAACTCACTCGAGCATCGATGCAATGTTGGGTGAGTTTCATTGTTCTATCGCTACTACAACGCAATGTGTTCTAATGAAATCAGGGAACTTGTTCCCGAAACCCGCCACTCTTCACGTACAAGGGCACATACCTTTGTGATCGATATGTCAGTGAACCGTACCACGCATTACAGGGAGAATTCGTACTTTAGCCGTACTGTTGGTATGTGTAATAAACTCCCCACAGAGGTTTTTCGTGCCACTTTCAGTGTGTTAGGGTTCAAATTGAATGTCCACAAACACTACTCCCTTCTCAAACCTATTTTCCTAGTTCCGGTACAATGCCATGCATACGCAGGGGTCATCGCCTGAGTGATGGTCTTAATTAAAAATAAAAATAATTTAAAATTTAATTTTTCTTGCAGAGTTTTTTCATAAAACTACCAAAATTTTAGATGAAAAAATAAATAAAATTCTCGAAATCAATAAAAAATTGAAACTTAACCTCTTTCTATCTTTCCTATGTTTTAATAAATATTTTTTTTAACATTTAGTTTGATATTTCGAATACCTTCGCCGCTCTTCGGCGGGAATTTTAAATAAAATCATCTATCCATTTTCATATAAAAGTAAATGCGTTATAAAAAATCAGTAATTTGAATTATATCTCTATTTGCATTCTACATATGATATTCCTGATAACTCTAATTAGTTAGAAAGAAAGAAACATTTATACACTAAATCGTTAACAGTCGAAACTTAAAGATCACAAATTTTCAGGAGAGGCTGAATATCGTTAATGCTGCACAAAGTATTGCACGAAAAGGATGAAAGAAATAGAAAATTATATTTTATGAACGTTAGAGTTTTAATCTGTCAAGTGGTTTGTGAAAAAAAAAAAAAAATATTTGGAATGTTGTGATTCTTTTTAGATTTAAGATTTGAACAACTTATTGATGTTTCAATTTGTAATTGAAGATTCAATAAATAATAAAAATTATCAAAAAAAAAAAAAAAAGAAATGTTGTCTTCACGACGCTTTTCACAATGTACTAGGTTTTCCAATAAGAAAGATATGGTTTTAAAGTGACGTTTCGGCCACTTGTAATATGTCATGGTCTGTCATTTGTTTTTCATTGTATTCAGTAGTGTTTACAATTTCATCATGGAGAGATGTACGCAAGAACAACGTTGCTGATTTTGCCTTGGAACAACTTGAAAACGATAGCGATTTTTTTAAGAAAATAATTTTCTCCGATAAGGCTCACTTTCATCTGAGTGGTGCGGTAAATAAACAAAACTGCTGATTCCGCAAATTTTGCATTACATTCACCTAAATTGACAGTTTGGTGTGGTTTTTGGTCTGGTGGAATCATCTGAATGAATGAATGAATGAAGCTGGAATGAAGCTGGTAACACCGTTACTGTCAATGGAGAGCGGTATAGATCGATGATGACCAACTTTGTATGGCTGAAATTGGAAGTAGTTGATCTTGACAACATTTGGTTATAACACGACGGGGCTACGTGCCACACTGCAAATGCAACAATTGAATTATTGCGAGAAAAGTTTGGAGATTCGATTATTTCAAGAAATTGTGATATATAATTGGGTCCAAGAATTAGGTTTTTTTTGTGGGGTTATATGAAGTCTTTGGTCTTCCGAAATAAACCAGACTCTCTTCAAGCTTTACAAATCAATAATGAACGTGCTATTCATGACATGCGAATTGATTTAGTTGAAAAAGTGCTCTAAAATTGGGTTCATCGAATTCGTTCCTGCAGAAGAAGTCGCTGGGGCCATTTGAGTGACGTTTTATTTAAAACTTAATTGTATCGATTATACTTCACATTAAATAAAAAACTTTTGAATTTCCTTAACAATAAATGTGTTTTTTTTTTAAAGAAATCATATCACTCTTATTGCAAAACCTTTTATGATTAAAAGTTAATGTCGATTTTAACGGCAAGTTCGGCATGCAAAACTTGTCCGTAAAGTCAATGTTAACTTTTGATCGTACATTGTTAAAAGGGCCGTTACGAGTAGTGTGCGATATGAAAATGAACGATTAAATTTAATATTCAAATTAGGACCGTATGAGTAATATATATTGATGTGTTTACATATGATATTACTCATACGCTCATATGTAGAACCTTTAAATTTCCCAGAAATTATCGCTAAACGTGTTCCAAATATATTATAATAAATATTAGTCTGCTAACAACTATTTTAGCGATCTGTTTAAAATTCTAAAAAGACATTTAATTCGCATCGTTTTTATTTTGATGTTAATTTTATACATAATAATTATAAAGCCATTTCAAAATAAATGTTTTGATAAACAAGTTGCTTTTACTAAATGAAGAAAAAAAATATTAGAAAACTACAGAAGCTCGTAGCAATTAAACACACAAAAAATTTTTAGCCTCAGTCTCATTATCAGAGTTCTTTACCGCTTACGATCTCACTGACAAGCACGACAACTGTCATCAAGTAGTGATTATTAAAAAATTTCTGGAATGTTCTTTTCAGTAATTACATATACGAACTTAAGGCAGAATTATAAAAAATTCTTTGTTTAAAAATATATTAAGTTCATTTGACAAGATAAATCTTTTTAATGTCTTGCTTTTGCCATCAGTTCCACTGTATTGTGGCGTGGCGTGGCGTGGTATGATGATGAACATATTTTTAAAAGTTAAAAAATAATAAAATCATGGTGATGAAGTTAAAAAGTTTGTAACATGAATATTTACTGGTTAATAATGAATTGAAGTTTCTTTGTATTTTAATCTAACAAATTGAATACGCACAGGAACAAAAACAAAAAGGAATTTTATAACAATAACGATTAGTATGTTATTTAAACGAACATCAATACATATGCAAAAAGTTAATCGAAAAGGTTGATGATTAAATAGCCAGCAAAACATGTTGCTCTTCTACTTTTACCAAAGTGTTTCTTTACCTCTTTCTTGAATGCTGGAGAATAACTGGATAATTGATTTTATACTACGATCCATGTATAAGAGTTGTATGTATTTTATTTTGCGCCTGGTCAAAAGAAAACCTGACTCTTGGGTGTTTCTTTTGGAGGCATAAAAATATGATCACTGCGTTGCACATCGCAACGGATTGACATGCCAAAATATTAAGAAAATCCGACTGCACAAAATCAATATTTATAGCCAATTTAGTCACAAGTCTGACCATCGGTATCTAGAGTTAAATTTAATGCTATTCGCCCGATTTTTATTAGACCGTGAAAGTATTGATCTATTATTATGATATTCTGAAAGATAGCAAATGTTATAATCTGCAACTGATTATCATTGATAATGTCATTAAGAAATATGAAGAAGAAATATTGTAGGAGAAAGAGTATAGTGGGATTTGTGAAAAAGCTCGATATAAATAGAAAGTACAGTACAGACATCGAAAGCAACAGTTTTTCTAAAAATTAAACCACATCAATCATTATTAAATGGTTTATAAATATCGAAAGCCAATTCCTTACTATCTCCGAAATGCTTTATAGAGTGATACAATTTTTCCACATGAACTTCCGGTAAGTAACAGATTAAGCATCCTCTTCGTAAGTTATCCTGTGCTTCAGCGACAAACTTTAAATACTCGTACTTTTACAATATGAAAATTAATTACACTTTGAAAAGTGAAGAAAATATTAAGATTTGGCAGCAATTTTTAGCTTTGCCGGTCTCTTATTTTTGGAGCAATTTTCTGACACAATGCAAACGTACCAGCATGACACATTATTCGAAGGACGAATGAATATTCAATTTCCGTCAAAAGAAGCAATGATTCTCAATTTGCGTTTGTATATTTTTTTTTGTCGTGATCTAAGGCATTTAGCCCTTTACTGTTTTAGGCAAGTTCTTTTTAAATTTGTGGCTTTCACGAATAGATATTTTTATTGTTCGTGGCTAATATGACCTCTTAAATTAAATGGTCACGGTTGCATATTTCATCAGAACATGATCATGGTTTAACCCATTGTGAGTAGTGTTGGCTGAACTGGTTAGCGCGTTGACTACTAATCAAACAATGACCTGAGGCCTGGGTTCAAACCCTGTCCAAAACAAGTCAATCGACATCATTAATTTCTCTAATGTAAATTGTATTAATTGTTGTCGGACTATTTTAGTGATGAAGGCATAGTATATTACTGGTCACTAAAAAACTGTTCCGACAGCGATTGACGCTGTTCCAAGCTAGTGTACACAACATAGCCCTCCTTCGTCGGTTAGCAGAAAAATCGAAGTAAAACAATTAATAAAATGCCTGCTAATTCAACTTAACAAAGTTAATGCGTCTACTTAACACCGGAGGCACCTCAACACTGCTAGAAAAATTTACATAACGCGCAAAGCAGAGTTGTAAAAGAGCTAAGCCTTCTAAATTTTCAACACCTATCTTCTCAACCTTCTCCCTCCGTGATGGTCCTAATTAAAAAAAAAAAAAAAAAATGTTTCATCCAATTTCGCTAAATAAAAGGGCGAAAGATGTGGTTTCAATTTACCTATAAGTCAAATTAAAAAACTTTATCGAAGTATCTAAAGCATTTTTCCTCACTCAAAGTTAAAGGCGGTTTTCAAAGTAGAAAGTAAAACCGTAACCATTTTAATTTTAATCATTTATCAAAAATACAATGGTAATGAAAAAAGCTGTTTGTCATTAAAATTCATGTTACTTTTATTCACAATTAACTGGTCGAAGTTTATGTCGATGAGTTGCTTCAAATAATTGTGATTTTTGATGTTGTCTTTTCTACAAAAAAAATGGTACATCTCCATGCAGAAAGTGTACTTTCGTGTTCATTTCATAAAAGGGTGGTGTGTTTGATTCTAAAAAAAAACGCCCTCAATTATGGTGGAAGGCATTGCACTTTAAGCCCCGTAAAAATCGACAGTGCTGATAGTGCCCTGTAAAACTTAGCTGTCAGCTCTTAAAAGAAAGGCGTTACACTTTTCAATAAGTTGTGTTTTGTTCTAGTGAAATAACGAATTGCATTATTATAGGGTTGACAAGAAATTTTATACATGTATGTAGCTTTCAACAAAGTGCCATTTTGTGTGTAGAAAACAAAACACCATTAATGTTTTTTACTTTTGCACTTCGTGTCTATCCTCTAATCCGCTTTCGCTACAAAATTTTTATTAAAAATATTATTTGCATGATGTCTTCCATAAAAACAGATTCATAAACTTTTCCATTAATAATTAATTAATCTATTGAAATTTTTTTAATAAATAGTAAGAAAAAAAAACTCCTTCAACAATTTATAGATTGAAGAAATCACTTTATAAAGATTGTGTCAGTACACACAGTTATTGCGATGCGACTGCGATTTTCAATAAAGTATGCAATAAGATATCTGTCAAATGGAGACTCCACTCCACTCTGATGACAGGCCATTTATACTTTTCATGAAATTTTCCATTGACTAAATTTCGAATATTTTGGTGTATAAAAGGTTAAATAGAGATCTAATAGAATATAATTTACAACTTACAACTAGTTGCGGATTAATTTTGTGTGAGCAACCATTGGCGATGCCATATTTTTCAAATTCCTAATTTCATTCCCAAGAAAAAAACATGGGATAAATTTGCAAAAAAAATCAAAGCATTTGAGAATTTTTTCGTGGGAATAGTTATAGTGTTTCCTTTTCTACAAACAAAATGGCACCCTGTTGAACGTTACATGTAAAAAAAATGTCTTGTCAACCCTGTAATAAAGCAAATTGTTATTTCACAAGAACAAAACACAGTTTATGAAAAAGTAAAACGCCCTGTTTTTAACAGCTGACAGCTAAGTTTTACAGGGCAATTTCAACACTTTTCATTTTTACGGGACATAAAGTGCAATGCATTTCACCATTACTGAGGGTGTTATATTTTTATAATAAAACACACTACCCTTTTAGAGAGCAAAACATTTTTAAGAAACAAACACCAAAGTACATTTTCTGCATGGAGATGTACCATTTTTTTGTAGAAAAGAAAACATCATTAAAATAACATTCGGCCATTAAAGTTCATAGTCTTTATAATTTATGGGAAAGACCGTTTTTTTATTACAGACTTCGTGGCCGAATTATGCAAACGATTTTGATCAAATTTATACGCAGTTAGAAACTCGATGTTGAGATATAAAGCTGCAACTAATACAGAGAACATATTTTTCTCCAACTGCATGTGTTTCTCTCAAATGATTTTGCAAAGAAAATAATAATAAGTCGTTTTTTTTTTGTGTGTGGTTATGGCAGAATTGTTAAAGAAAGATCCAGAATATGGTCGATTCAGTCGGCCATTGTTTATATTATATATATATATATGTATATATATAAGTATATATATATATATATTTATAAGTATATATATATATATATGGCTTATATTGAACGCTATTTAATATTTAATAAATTTCGTGTGGAAACGACAAATTTTTGCAATTAACTTCTGAATAACTACGAAAAAAATTAAAAATTGAAATAAAATAAAATTTTAAAATGTTGACTTGAAGTTTTAATAGACGAAAATTACAACAGAATTTGAATTTAGCTCATTAAAGTCGTTACTTTCACTTCACTTTAATTTTTAGGGACATGAGAAATTATTCTTTTTGCAGAAGAGTGTAACAACAGTTTAACACCTTTTTTTTTATTAAAAATACTAAAATTTTATTTAAATCATAAACTTTCTGTTGAAAAATATATTAAATTTTATGAATTACATATAAAAATTAAGTAAATATTATGAATATTACATTCGATATGAATATCATGATATGAATTTAAAATATTAAAAACACTTTAGGGTGACTAAATGAGATACACATGTTATCGCCTCCGAAAAACAATAAAAGCAAAACTGTTGTTTGTTGTGGTAGTAACAGCAATTACTTTCATAAAATACAATAGCAGAAACTACAGTCTATGTCTAACAATAACAAAAACATTAATTAAGCTATTGTCTATAAATGCAAACAAAGCCATAGTAAAAAAAAATTCTCGCCAAAACTTTTGAATTCTAAATAGAAACAATGTTGCAATTAGAGCAAAATTATGAACGGATACTTGTAGGAAAATATTTAGTATTGTAATAAATTAAAATCGGTATTGATTTGAATTTAAAGTAAAATAGCAGTTTAATAATTAAAACATTTAATATCCAATTGCAAAAATATTCTTAAGAATGTGACTGCTAATATCACACAAGAGCAGAGGAATTCGGAAAGTCCAAGATAACTTAAGTTCAGTTTTATTGAATTAATGAAAAGTTAAATTAGTAAGTATTTTTTTTTTTTTTTTGCAAAACATTAGTATTTACAATCAGACTAGCAGAATGTATCAGTATACTTATTTCAAGGCTGCTTCACCTCTCATCAGCGTTCGTTAGTCCATTTTTACAACTTATGTAGAGTGGATACTAATTGGAAAAGAATATCAACTATTTAAGCAAGTTTTCAACAGAAATAAAAAACGAGAATTATTATAATTTCTTTTTATTAAACTTTTAAATGTTGAAAAAATTTTTTTGTTTAGTACAAAATTCCCCATTTCTGGTTGATCATTACTAAGATTCAACAAACACTCATACATTAATATACTTTAAATAATAATTACGTTTATTCGTAATAATAATATAAAAGTATTTAGTCAATTTAACTTAAAATTTAAATATTATATATAATTATTATTATTAAAATTTAAAATTAATGCAAAGTAATGCCTTAATTAACTGTTTGATTAACGTCTAATACTGATATTCTTAACAAAGTAAATTAATGATAAAATATGATTTTCTTTCTGTGTTTGATTTTTGTTTATATTTCTATAAATACTGTTTGTTTGATAGTTATTGTAATTTAGGTATTAAAGTGTCATGTATTAAAGCAGTTAAACGTGTTAGAGTGAAAATAAATCACTGATCTATAATTATACAAAAAGTAATAATAACATTAACTGTATCTATAATGTGTGTGTTCAAAATACATCCCAACAAACCAATGCCATTCATCAAATACATTTAAGCTTATAAAAGTGTTTTGAAAACTATTGTAAATTGCTTATTAACAATTGTTTAAATGCTTGATAGTAAAAAGTGAATGCTTGCTAAAATTATTACCTCTATGTAGTATAAAGTACAGTAAAGTAAGCTAAAATCTTACACTCGTAATATTTTTTTAGCTTGCAAATATAATCAAATAACAAAAAATTTTTTTTTTCAAAAGAATTTTTTATATCAAAAAATAATTATATGCGATGCTCTTCTCTATTTAAGGTTAGCTGAAACAATCTTTTGTGACCTTAACAAAATCCTTTTCGTCTTCTCAAAAAAAAAAAAAAAATGTATTTCATACAATAGAAATATTTTACTTCTTTACTCAGCCTTCGCGGTGTCTTCTTCATCTTTAAAAAAAAAAATTTCAAATTACTTCACTCTTCGAAACATTAGAAACAGTAAGACTGAAATTTTTTTATACCGAACATAAAATTTTAGATTGTGTCAAAAACACTTACAAAACCATAGTGAGCATACTCTATTTGCAATCATATTTATTAAATTGTTATCTAAACTAAGTGTACAACAATTGTTATTGTAAAATGTTTATGTCATGTTAAGCATTTATCAAACAGTATTTCGAAACTGGGTTTTCGAAACTGTTAAGGTTTTTTTTAACTGAAATAAGCTTATAATAATTATCCTTGTGAAAGCTTGTACAAAATCGACAATTTTTTTTTTTAAACACAACCCCGCAAAGCGATTAGCTTGTCTGCAGAAAACACTCAGGATCTCGGTTCGTTTCGGACAACCTCCGGACTACTACCAGTCACGGCGGCACCCAAATAAACTTTTTCTACAATAAAGTTATATATTTCATTTGGAATACTTTGCTTGGATATATGTATATACATAATGTATCTATACAAATGTACGTTTATATGTATGTAGTTTATTATTTATAAAATCCATAAACAATCTCGAATAATTGCTTTTGTTTTGAATTAATTTATTTTTTCGTGTAGTATTTTTATGATTTAATATTCAGATTACATCTCAAAGTTGAATTTCACTTATTTATAAAATAAATAATTGTAGTTATACATATGTATATTTGTATATATGTATTGGGATTTTTGTTGGTTATAATGCATATTTAGTTCGAATGTTATTGTTGTATGCATGTTAGATAATGATTTACATACACACAAATTATACTGAATTTTCTATATTTAGAATAAAAAAAAAAAAATACTGAATAAATAAAAATCGGCACAAAACCACAAATGTGGAAATAAGGCCAAGTTCCTATCCAAAATATTTCGGCCGTAAAAAGTACTAAAATCAAAATAAGGACCAAGTTCATGATAGGTACAATTCCATCTCATTTCTAGGCAACCTATAAGCTTGCCAATATTTTCCCAAGAATTCTATCCCATATTAGAAAGGCAAACAAATTTTGCCAAGCTTACAGCATGGAAAAAAACTGTCACATTACTTCAGGTATTTATCATTATTATGACATTGAGATGCCGTATTTTAAGACCTCTACTGAACATTTTTAAATTATTCTAGTCACATACTTTCAGATTTCATTTTTCTTAATGTGCTTGGGCTTTTAATAATTAATTCAGTTTTGTTTGGGAGAACATATTTTCGCAGATTGCGTGGCCACATTTTTTAAGTCCAACATTCCTCTACGAGAACTAACTTAACCTGATATGATCTTACATATAAGACTTTATCTTATAAATAATAGTTACGAAATATAATTTTCGTTTGTGTTTTAAGAAGATTATAATCTTGCGTCAAAGATAAGGGGGCTTTCTTTCTTTAAATAAAAATTATTATAAATTAATATATTTTTGTACATTTTATGTACTTTTTCAAAGTTTGTTTTTTAAGCTATTGCGTAGCTTCCATCGCGGGCTTTGAGGCGACCGAATCAAGAAATTTTGAAAAGTTTGTTTCTTAAGTCTTTTTATGAAACGAAAAAACCTGACACTAGAGATGTGCAAATGTCGCAAATTTTTCGTGTCACGCGTGAATCGCGTGATTTGTAATTACTAATTGATGAAATCACGCGTCAGGCTGACACTAAGTTTGTTTCTTAAGTCTTTAATTTTTTTAAGTGAAAACTTCTTTTTTGTATAGTCTATTTATGATGGCTATACAGTTTTGCTGCTTTGGAATTTTTTTTTAAATTTCCAGTGTTCCCACTTTTCCCGGGAAAATTTCCGGGATTTCTGGGATTTTGAGGTGATTTTTGTCCAAGTTTTTGGGAATTCCCGTCTAGTGTTGCCACCTCTTCCCGGAAAATTTGCTGTGATTTCTGGGTTTTTGAGGGGATTTTTATGTATGTATATAAAAGAAAGTCGTGTTATTTACTCTATTTATAACTCAAGAACGGCTGAACTGATTTGGCTGAAAATTGGTGGGCAGGTAGCTTAGAACCAGGAGAAGGACATAGGATACTAAGGTAAGTCACTTTTTACCTGGGGGGACTGGGGTGCCCCTTCATTGTATGGAGCCCTTTCAGTATAGCTAGAAAGCTGAAATTGAAATGTAAATTGCACAAGTTGATAAAAAATGCTATGCAATAGCTTTAACGCGGCAGTCCCCGAGTGCCACACGTCTTTTTTGAAAAATGTATGTGCAAATTATTTGAGAAATATTTTTTTATTTGAATTTGGCGAATACGAATACGAATATCTTAAAATAGGTGAATAGTCGAATAATCGAATACGAATACGAGTAATCGTAACATCAATATTAATGGTTGGGCAATTCACTATTTTCTTGTCTTATTATTTAATTAACCTTTTTATTGTTTCTTTTCATACCTGTACTTAGTGCCTGGTCGCCGATATCAAAGAAGTTCTTTCTTTCGAACAATTATATTTGAAACAAAAAAAAAATAAATTCAAAAATTTTCTTTGTTTTAAATGTAATTGTTCGAAAGAAAGAACTTCTTCGATTTTGGCGAACAGGCAGTTAGTAAGTCTATTTAGGTATTTTATTATTTACAATTTTATACTAATTGCCTTTAGTCTGTTAGTATGAACATACGGTGAATATATCGATTTGTTTTTTAAATTAAAAAAGAAAATTTTTTCTATTCAATTTACTAACCTTTACTGATTGCTTCTATACCGTTCGTATCAAATTACTACCAAACAGGCCAAACCAAAGTAAACCAATCCAATTTAAATTTGCTTCTGTTTTACATTAATATGAAGCATCTTTTGATGTTTTTGACTTGACAGTGCTGCTGTATATGATGTCGTTTGTTGGTAATTAAATGCTGTTTTTTTTTTTGTTGTATTTATAAAGGAATCTTTATGTAAATACCTTTGTGTTTTCGATATCCTTGTTTTACAGTATTAATCTCCCACATAAGTTTCCAATATCCTTAGGCGCCATTATTCACTCCTCTTTACCTTCTAAGAACAGATCTAATCTATTTTGCTTGAATTATTACAATTGACAGCATTTGCAAAGTAACAAAAACGGACATCCCCTAAATGTTGGTTAAATATTAAAACACCAGAATGTGACCGAGAGAGAGAGAGAGAGAGAGAGAGACAGAAAGAGAGAGAGAGGAAGAGAGCATAAGGGAAATAAAGTCCTGTAGGGCTTGTTAAAATTGCTTAGAAATTTTGCCAGGAAACGTACAATTTATGTTTATTGTTTGAATATTGTCTGCTCTGCAAACACACACACACACACTTATACACATCTCATACATTGTCAATATGAGTAGACCAAACAAACAAACAATTTAAGTTTTTAAAAACTTGATTACATATTTTGTTGGCATAAGCATATATGTTTATTTTTTTATATATTTGGTTTTAGTATAAAACTCCTAAAGAGTTTCTTAACTTTTTGAATACAAAATAAGCAAAAATATAGAAATTTTTAAAGATAAAAAGTCCACAAAAACTTGGCGAGCAGGTCATACAGATAGAGTTTTCCATGTCTACTATTATTAGTTTCTTTTTCCTCACATATTTTTGTTGCATATAATTTAGGTTAAATGACTTTTGTATTGTAATTATGAAGGCATAAAGTGGTTTAAGCCTAAAATTTTTTTATTCCATTTTCTTACTGTTTTGTTTTCATTTTGTTGTACTTCATGTTGGCACCGACATTGGCAACATGTTATTTGTGCCATTGTCTGGGTAATAGTGGCATAATTTACGAAAATTTCTATGTTGGTGGCACAGGAAATGTTTAACGATAAAAATGAACAAAACTGCAAAGTTTTTTTTGGGTATTTTTTTTTTTTTTTTTTTTTTTGGCTGAATATTAAACCTTAATGAAGTTTGCAAAATATTTATCTTTGTTCTCGTACTCATAAACCAATTGAAACGTTTTATTTGACTGAACATGAGAATGTTGGAAAAAAGTGCTGGTTTTACAGTGTTCGATTAAGCTGAATAAATAAAAATTTATATAATAATTTTGAGTTTTCATTGAATTATTAAAGGGAATGGGTCTGCCAATATGATAGAGAGTACTGTCATGATGATTTCAATCGGGAGTCAAATTTTACTTCTACTAAATGTTTGGAGCTCGATTTTCTCATTTCATTACTTGTGAATTTAGTCCCAATAATTTTGTCAAATTATCAACAAAAATTTCTATAGTCCTCGTATCTGCGATAGAATTGTAAATTTACGTTCTACAATATCCTGTTCTCTTCTGTAAAAAAATATTTTTAATTTGGTTTAAGTTTTGTCGAAAATCGGTTAAATAATGTGGCCATAAATTGTATAACAAAAAATCGTATTGCCTATTAATTAGATCCTTTTTATATTAACTATCATTAAAAACATTGAGTTTTCTCTTAATGTAATTTTCCTAAAGCTGCTACTGAAAAACTATCAGAAATAGTTTAAAAGTTGCCGTACATATTTGTGTATATATTCAATGTTTACTACAAAATAGTCATAACTCAAATATATGATTTTTAATATACTATTCAGCAAAAAGCATCATATTGTTTTGCATATTAACGGAGTATTTTATACATTTAGCTTGTATATATAACCTTGAGAGAACAATAACACCTCAATGCTAAATATTCCCTGGGAATTAATTTTTCCCAAGAATACAATTCCCCTATTCTAAACAGTTTGGGAAGGGAATAATAAGGGAAAGAGAATTCGAAAAATCGAAATCAGCGGTTTTACTTCAGCTGTTTAGTTTTGTAAAAAAATTTGCAACTAAATTTTATAAACAACAACCGCAAAATCTTTATAATAATAAAAAAAGTAAAAAAAAGGAACAAAATGTTTAGAGTTGCGTTTGTTGTTATTGTTGGTGAAATGGAAGACGCTGAAAACTAGCAAAAGGAAAAAATTGAAAGAAGATATCTACGGGATGCCAGCAACCCACTCGAGTTGCCGCAAACTTTGTAAGTACTTGAAAACACTTTTTTATGTTTACATTCTTATTTATTAACATATTTTTATTAAAGGTTTGAAAAATATTATCGAGTAAATAAACCGGCATTCAAGTATCTGTTAGAAGTGCTAACGACCAACATACGGCCAAAGCTTTGAAAAATATTAAAGGTTTGAAAAATATTATCGAGTAAATAAACCGGCATTCAAGTATCTGTTAGAAGTGCTAACGACCAACATACGGCCAAAGCTGAAGTCGTTTGGAGTTTCTTCCATAATAAAATTGAACGCAGCTTTACGATTCAATTCTGTCTCCAAATTAGTCCAGACTATGTTAAGTTCTTCTTTGCTTCCATTGAACCACCCGCGTGCAATTTCTGGATATGATTCAATCGTATATAACATTATTTCCATTTGCTGTCTGTTTGTGTTTCTGTTTTTCAATCTGAAAAATTAATATTTTAATCGTATTAAAAAACAAAATATTTAATAATTACATTTTTTGGCACTATTCCTTTTGAATTTTTTATTGTAAATATTTGGAAGTTAAAATTTAGCATTAATTTCCATCAAAATGTTTGGGGAAAAACCCGCAAAAATTATTCACTTTCTCTCATATTTGGAATACCTACATTTCCGGGGAAGAGTTTCCAAATTCCAAGTTCATTTAGAATAAGGGAAAAGAAAAAGGGAAAATTTTCCCCAAGAAATTTTGTTTAGAATAAGGAGGGAATAGGGAAAAAATTCCCAGGGAATTGTCATTTAAAATTGGGGTGTAAAACTTTTTTTTCACTTGTTGATAAATTTAAAAATTTAAACTGGTGTACCTGTGAGAAGTAAAATTATTTAGGCTCTATGAGGCGGACTATGAGTTAGTGTTGGTTGTTATTATTTTTCAACCAGTGATGAGGGAATTTCGTACTAACCAGTTTTGTTTTAATATGTAGAATAAAAAATGAATTTAAAGATTAATTCTCGTATTCTATTTCTGTTGAAAACTGGTTAAATAGTTGATATTCTTCCCAATTAGTATCCAATTTACGAAAATTGTAAAGATGGACAATTGAACGCTGATGAGAGGTGTAGCGGCCTTGAAATCGGTACTGATACGTTCTGCTAAAAACTGATTGGATATAAATAATAATATTTTCAACATAAAAAAAATTCTTAGTAATTTTGAATTTTCATTAATGCAATAAAACTGAACTTGAGCCTAAATAATTTTACCTCTCACAGGTACATCGATATAAGTTCGAATAATAATTACGTTTATTCGTAATAGTATAAATAAAAAAGAATTTAAACTGGTTTTATAAAAAACTAATTTTATTCAGTTATGATTTTCTTGCAGCAAAGGATCGATATGTACATATACGTACTAAGGCATATATCTAATATATGCTTATGTATACATATTCAGGTATTTGGAAGTATTTGCTGTTATTACCATTTTGTCGATCATAAATTGAATGTGATGGTGGCATGAATCAAACTATTAAATTTGCTTACATTGGCAAAAAAATCACAACAAAAACAAAAACAAATAAAACCTACAAATATGTCTATTCATAGTGAGTGCCTACGTATTGCCAAAAATTTATTTCCTCTTTTGGTTTGTAAGTATCTGTCTGGGTGACTGTCTGTAGTAATTCCTATGTGTGCTTTTTTGTTTGTTTAGTTTTTTTGTTTTTTGTTTTTTGCTCTTTGCAACATTATTATTATGGTCTGGTAGGTGTGGGTTTTTGGTGGTTTTATTGGTTGGTGTTCGTGACAATACTAAATAAATTTTGTTATTTTAGCATTAAAATGATGTTGTGTGAGAAAAAACAAATGTGGACTGTTCGTTCATGTTTTCTTACACAAGGAATGACAATGAATTTTTGTTGATTTTCTTAACTTTTTAGCTGCCTTGTTGTTTGATTATTAGTTACAAAAATATTTCCTAAGACTGATGCAAAGTTTTTATTCATAATTTTCGTGGTTTTTTATGTTCTGTTATATTTTGTTTTTTTTTCGTTTGGCAAAGCAGGTGTAACACATGTTTGTGTTTTTCGTTTGGTGGTTTTTGTCTTCACTCAAATTTTACATGTCTTGATATCATAATTTAGCCTCCGTTGATATTTTTAAGGTTTTTTTTGCTAATTGTTTATTTCTATGTTATATAATAACTTATTTCCTGGAAAAGATTTATTAGTTTTAGAAAGGCCATCAAGTACATGAATTAATTTTGAAAATTTCATACAATAAAAGTTCTTGGCATGCTGCAAATGACCTTGACAGTCTGGCGAACATGGGGCTAATCAACCTATCCGCCTTCTTGCAACAATCAGGATGGATTGATTCGGCGACAGGGCAATTACAGAAAATTGAATAACCAATTGACTTTGCCCTGTCTACTGTAGGGTATCACAAAGGGATCGAATTAACGGACCCAAGTGCCTAACCTTACCTAACCTACAGAGTGCTAATGTAACATATATTGTTTTACAATAATATATAAAGGCCATATGTTAGATTAGGTAGCGATATCCGACACAATTTAGAAATTGATTCGGTCCCTTTGCAGTACCCTATAGCAAATAGGGCGTATTTAATTGATTGGTCAATTGCCTTTAAATGCTCTGTCGCCGGATCAAACCATTCCGATCGTGCTAGAAAGGTAGCCGAGCGAAATGTTTCATTGTAAATTGTCTCTCTTCTTACTTCTATATTCTCCCCCTTCAGTTTTTTTTAATTAAAAAAAAAAAAAAACAGTTAAAAAATAAGAAATATTTTTAGCTTTTGAACTTAACTCCTTTCTATTTAAGTACTATAATTAAATCTTAACTTGCCAGAAAATTATATGACCTTAAAAGTTTGTTAAAACAACTTGCAACATTTATTTTTTTTTTTTTAACTTTATTATTGCCGTTATAGGTACTGGCAAACTTGCAGCTTTAATTATATTCGTAATTACTAAGAAAGGTTTCTTAGAATTTTGCATATTAGGGGGTCACTTGAAAGATGACAAAAATTAAAGAACTATTTACAGACGTCTTCAAATTGATATAAAAACTGCATATTTTAATATTAATAACACTGGTCAAAAAAAGAGGTAAATATTGCTTGTTTTCTTTGATTTGTTTTTCTTTTTTGTTTCTATCTCATTTTGAGGCGTATTTTCTAAATACGTCATCAGGTTTTCCCAAACATCTTTTATTTTTGAGTTATAACGAACTACCCACTTTTACTATTATTAATTTTTAATTATATTTGTGTTTTTTTATTAGATATTAAAATATATTTTGTTCATGTTTTAGATATTTTTTCTTCAAAAAGATGTTGTATCCTTAATCCTGAATAATTTAGAAAAAACTATATCGGACTTTGTGAAAACAGTGTATCATCAAAAGTTTAAATTTTCTTTCAAGCGAGTTTTCAGGTTTCAGTGCAGAAAAAGTGAAACCTGGTATTTTTAATGGTCCACAGACTAGGCAACTCGTGAAAGATCCTAATTTTTTCAAATCAATGACTGAAGTCGAATACAAAACTTGGAATTCATTTGTTGTGGTTATGAGTAATTTCCCAGGCAAAAGAAAATCTGACGACCATATCGAGCTTGTTAAGTGCTTGATATCAAACTTGCTAGATCTAGGGCGCAATATGAGTATAAAAATTCACTACCTGCACTCACATTTAGAACGATTTCCACAAAATCTTGGTGATTTTTGCGAGGAGCATGGTGAAAGAATTCATCAGATTCTTTGGACTATGGAGGAGCGTTATCAGGGAGTTTGCAACGAGATCTACCTAAAGTCGTTCATTCAAGGAAATCTTATAAAATATCATTTGATAGTGTTCGAGAAAATTTTTTTATTAATTTTTTGTCCTTTTTGTCAAAATAATAAAAATGCCTATTTCAAAAAGTAAAGCTGTTAGCAAAATCCCAGTATTTTTTTCATAGTCAGGACAATAGAAATACCCAATAACAGAAAAAAAAGTAAAGGAAACAAACGATGTGTTGAACAGTGTAATATATATGTTACTGATGTGTATGATATTTTTGGATAAAACATAAGCTTATTCGAGTTTACACATTCGGTAACTCTTCGGGTTTTGCTAAGAATTTGCCTTCAGCCATGTTGCCAAACTCAAATCTGATCGAAAGTCCAAAATTTAAAAAAACGAAAAATAATAATTTTGTTTATAATCAAAGTCCAAGCTTCAGTTGTAGTAAGCAATAAAAATACATGCATATTTTTAGGAGCAGCAGTAAAATATGTATTCCATGTTAATAAAAAAACAGCTTAATAATTAAAAAAAGAAAACATTTATCATTATAAAATCGAAATATAAAATAAACGAAATCTGAAACTTAAAACCATTCTTATCGAAATGTATTACTACCTGCCCGATTATATTCAATATAAATAAAAAAGCTTTTAACAAGTACTACCTTAATATAATGAAAACAACTAAATATAACAATGCATAGGAAAAGGATTATTAGGTGGTGGCTATAATTCATTTTTAACACCATATTCTTTTATCCCACATCTTCGCTTTTGCCCTTCCTTACATATCTAAGGACATACTGACCACATTCTTTTTAATGTAAATGAACTGTTTGGGTTTTAGTTTTTTTAATTTTCTTATTTTTAATTTTTTTTATTCATTTTGTAAAATAACCTTTAAGGTCACACCAAATTATATATAATTTTTTTTTTTTTTTTTTTAATTTCATAATAGTGAGTGTGTGTAATAAACAAGTATATAAAAGACTAATTAAAACTGAAAATAATTTAAATGTTCAAATTTAATATTAATATTATGATAATAGCTTTGCATGTCATAAAACTATTTAAAATTGAAAAAGAATAAGAGAAAACGTAAAAAAATATATTGACAAAATCACGCAGCCAGAAAGAGTATAAAGACAATTATGTGGTGGTTGACTGGGAAGGAGTGTAGGATAAGGAAATTAACTACAAAGTCCATAGACGAAAAACTAATTTAACTTTTAATTAAGGTAAGAATAATATAACAAAATATTTTCAAGTAAATTTTATACTTGACTACTGACTAACTCAATTTAGTCATGATTTAACCCCAAAATAAGTATGCTCTTGTTAAAAACAAGGACTCGCTATTTAAATAACTTAATACAATTTTTTGTCTTTTAGATTTTTACAAACTAATTTTTACATTTTCATTTTTTTGTATTGAAAACCTCAAGGGAAAATTGTTTTAATTATGATTTGAATGATAATAAAAATAATATTATATGGCCACAATAATTTTTTCAGCCCGATCACAACAAGTACAGGCATCGCTATATCCTTCAGGAAAAACCTGTTATTGTGTAAAAATTTATTGTTTGCTTTTTCACAACATTTCTAACGGTCACTAATAAAATGTCCAGTTTTGACTTCCAGTTTTATTAACATAAATATTTCCCATATTAGTTAAGTGCAAACTTTAATTTATTTTAGTTGATTAAAAGTTTTGTTTTCCATAACATTAAAAACATTTTAAATTGCAATAGTTTTATAAACTCAAAATATTCTAAAAAACACCATCATGGTCGTCTAGAAACAGCAATGAAATTAATTTTTAAACTTGTATAAAACAAAATGACAAAAAAAAAAAATTTTTTTTTAAAAACAACAACTACTGACACTGGAAATATTACATTTGACTTTTTGTACAACACAATTAGCATGGCAAATCAACTGTATTAAAATATTAACTTAAAAAGAAAAAACAAAAATAAAATATAAAGCAAAAACTTTGCAATTTACAGAAAGTGTTCGTAGTATATGATTGTACTCGCATATATTTGTAATTATGTATGCACTCGTACATGGTGGCGCATAAGCAACGTCATGCTTTATTTAGTGAATAGCTTTTTTTCTTTGTGATTTTATTTAGAATTGTCCTTTCTTAAATTTCACATTTGAATGGGAAGTTACTGCCTTTGGCAGCCCTAAAAGAAAGAAAAAATCGGAAGCCTTTAAAAATGGCGAAAGTCGGAACCAATCAAAATCAATAGGTAGATGCATGTTACTTATACGCCACCCTGCAGTTCTTATTCATTTAGAAAAAAACTGTTTCATGTGTTAGAGGCTGTGCACGTATTATGTAACGCTCCAGGTAACGGATTGAAAATTTTTTATTGAAAAATTTGTAAAAACCGTTACGGAAGAGGGTGGGGGGTATAAAATCTCTGAAAACAGCGTTACGTAATATGTGCAAAGCCCCTTAAGCAAAATATTTGTGGCAATACGGAACAGTGTTAAAAAAATATATATTTACTAAAAATTTCCGTCATATTCCATAATTTTATGTGAAAACTAGAAAAATATTTACCTGATAACAAATAAATTTCCAGTTTTTTAAAAAAAATTTTGTACTTGAAAACTAAATAAAATATTAAGTTCCGTATACGCCAGCAATATCTGCATAGAAAAATTCTCAAATACAATTGAAAAATCGGACTTACGTAGTCAATAAGTATGGATTCTTGGCTTTAATTTCCAATTGGTCCAAATGAGTGACAAACAAATTTTATAAAAAAATTCTCAAATACAATTGAGAAATCGGACTCACGTAGTTAATAAGTATGGATTCTTGGCTTTAATTTCCCATTGGTCCAAATGAGTGACAAACAAAAATGTGCCCACAAATGGCCATATTTCGGTAGAGATCATCAAACATTTACATAAATTTTAATATTCAAAATTTTATAGAAAAATTCTCAAATACAATTGAAAAATCGGACTTACTTAGTCAATAAGTATGGATTCTTGGCTTTAATTTCCCATTGGTCCAAAGGAGTGAAAAAAAATGTGCCCACAAATGGCCAAATACCCGTAGAGACCACACAAAGTTATCTCAGCTAAGATACATTTATATCAACTAGCAAAGATGTAAACCAAAAAGTTCCATCGAGCTATGTTGGGAATGTCCCCACTAAACATATTTAACATTTGAGTTAAATATGTTATGACGTACGCTCTTACGTAAAATATATTTAACACGGCATATTTATCTTCACACACATTTAAATATTAGCTTATCTTGACTAAGGGGCTGTGCACATATTACGTAACGTAAAATATCTGTTTTCATATATTTTATACCCCCCCTCCGTAACGCTTTTTAATAATTTTTCAGTGCAAAATTTCCAATCCGTAACAAATCGAACGAAGGCCGCGAACAATAAGAGAAAGAAGTAATTTTTTTTTTACATTTTACGATGAAGAGGACTTCAGATGTAGATTCCGTGTATCCAAGGAAGCAGCATGGACAATTTTGGAATAAATACGCCACAAAATAAAACATAACAGCATATTTATATCTACGGACGAAAAATTTTTGGTACGCTCTTCCATTTTCGTTAATTTGATTTTTTAAAAACAGCTGAAAGTTGGTGCTGCCATATTAAATAACAAAGGGCTACCATACTTTCTGGTGTTTTATTATAGAAGTTGATGAAAATGGATTTTTTTTTAAACAGAATTTAAATAGAGATCTTTAATTAAATTAAACTGTGTTTAAATTTGTTTTTTGCAAAAATATTTTGTTAATATTACTTTTTGGTTGCCCAACTGCAGAAACTAATCATTAGCAACGAAATGTTTGTTAAAAAAAATCCAATTTATGTTTTTTGATAGTTTTTTCTAATATTTTGTTAAGGAAAATATTTCTTCAAGTGTGGCCACCGGGAAAATATGTTTTCCCTTGTTAGCACCTGCCGTTGTTTGACAGCTGTTTCAAAAAAAAAATGAGGAAAATAAATGTGCGTAGTGTGACCACAAAACAAGTTGTGTATTTATTTACCTAAATTTTTGTTAAACACGTACCAACATATTTGAAGAAAATGTTTCCCCAATGTGAACGTACCTTTAGTAATGTTTTTATAGTTTCCTGCTAACTGAATTCCATGAATTGCCTGTTGTGTTAAGTCCAGACATCAACCGCCTGATTTAAAGATTAAATGTATTGGATCAGACGACGACGGACTTCCCTGAAGGGAATAAATAATATTTAATTTAATTTATATTTTTGTATTTTATCTAACAAAGAATTATGGAAAATTTCTTTAAATTTTTGCCACCGATATACAAATGTTGAAATTACTTTAAATTAATTAACAATAGCTGTTTAATGTTGAGTGCATTTTTTTTTCTTTATATTTATGACTTAAATGTGCATCATTTTACTTTATTTATTTTTGTGTTTCGCTGTTCATTTTTCATCTCGATGTTGTCTGTTTATTGTTATAAATTATTTGTTATTCTTCTTCGGTTTCGCGCACAAAAGGACATTATTGCTCGTCTTTTGTATGTGTGAAAAATTAAAAACACTTTATTATTATCATCTTTATTATCTTGGTTATGGACAATTACCAACATTTGCCATTGTCGAGACTGTTAATTTTACATACCAAAAGCAATTAAAATTGTCACGAACTTGTACTTTGTTTAAATACATAACAAAATTTATTTTAAAATTGCTTCATGCATTCGTTTTATGTTTAAAATTTCTTTTTCATTTAAACTTTATTAAGAAATAATTCATTAATTTGAATTATTATAGAACTTAAACTGGCAAACTTAAATTTAGAAATTCTAGCAAAATTTTTTTGTACTCGTATGTATCTATGCTTTTTCTCTCTCTAATTTCATTTCACTTTTACCTTTTTGTCATCATTTGATCTAATCATTCAATTCTTGCTGTTTACTTCTTTCTTAGTTACCCTCTTTACTTTTTTTTTTGCTGACAAACATAATTTCATAATTTTTCTGTGGAAATGAAAACTAAGAAAACCTTCAAATACTTTTTTCTCTTTTTCACATCAAAATTTAGATTATAAAAAATGCAAAGTTGCTTTCCATGACAGACAATCATACTATCTTACATACAAACATACACAAAAAGCGTGTAAAATGTTCATTAGTTTATATTCTACTGCTTAGAGTTTCTTATCAACTGTACGTACGAAAGCGAATGATTTGATTAAAATGCCCAAAAAACTAAAAGTAATGCAAGAAAAAAAAAAAAAAAAAAAGATTGTATATGAAAAGTTTTGACACTTAGAATAATCCAGTTTGTGTTCTGCTGTGTGTTGTCATCATCAAATAGCTTTATATATTAAATGATTTGTCATGACGAGGAAAATATAATAAGAACAGTAGGATTGAAATTTTTGACAGTTACAAAAAACCTTTTTCTAACACTAACTAAAAAATTATTACAACGTATTTAACCTTAATAAGAGTTACATTTTAGACTACACATATATATATATATATTTTTTTTTTACTAAGAAAGGTAGAAATGAAGTACATAATAATCTAAAAGATATGCTTCTAAGAAAAAATTAGATAATGAAAAATTTTCTTATAAATTAGCTTTGTTAAAATCAAACACTCATCTCTTGAAAGTACTAATTTAAAAGACAATTATTTCTCTTATTGATATGTTGTTCATAATTAAATGTCAAGCAAATCAAGCCAAAAAACTTTTTTCATAAATCTTTTAAGGCGTAAATGCATTATCCTTGTTATTGTTTTTTTTTTGTGGTTTATCAAAAAATCCTTGTTTTAATTTAATTTGATTATTATTGAAAAATCTATAAACAACAGAATACTTTTAAATTAATTGTTTTCTGTTATTGTATATTTCTATGGCTCTGACTGTGAAAAAAATACTGGGAGATTTCTAACAGCTTTACTTTTCGAAATATGCAATTTTATAATTTTGACAAAAAAATACAAAAAATTAATACAAAATTTCTATCGAACACTATCAAATGATATTTTATAAGACACGATTTCCTTGAATGAACGACTTTAGGTAGATATAGTGGCAAACACCAGCAGTAGTCTGCCATCGTGGCTGACTTCTAAAACGTTAATTGCTTTGTGTTTGAACAAAGCAGCACATTTCATAAGGCCGCAGTACAATGATTATACAATATATACCATTTCAAAACGACGCCGCCAAGTATGAAAGCAAACAAGGCATCGGTTTTATAGTTGATTCATCCGAACTTTGCATATGTAGTGTAACAAACTTTGTATACGAACGTTTTGGAAGTCAGCCCATATGTGCGTCTTACCTTTCCTGATATCGCTCTTTCTTAGTCCGATGACCTGCCGACCTGCTCCTCACTAAAATCTATTAGAATTTTTTGGAAATCGGTCTAATTGTGAGTGCAGATAGTTAATTGTTATACTCATACTGCGCCCTAGATCTTTCAATATCGAAATATCATGCACTTAACAAGCTCAACATGGTGGTTAGATTTCCTTTTACTCATAACCAAAACAAATGAATTCCAAGCTTTGTATTCGACTTGAGTCATTGATTTGACCAAATTAGGATCTTTCACGAATTTCCTAATCTCTGGTCCACCAAAAATTCCCGCTTTCACTTTTTCTGTACCTGGAAACCGGGAAACATGCTTAAAAAAAAATTTAAACTTTTGATGATACGCTGTTTTCACAAAGTATGATAAAGATTTTCTGAATGCAGGAAAAACAATCTGGATTAAGCATACAACATCTTCTTGAAAGAGCCATATCTAAAACATCAGAAAAATATAATTTAGTGTTCAATAAAAAGCGTAAAATAGTAAAAGTGGGTAGTTACCTATAACTGAAAAACAAAAGCGGTTTGGGAAAAACTGTTGACGTATTTAGAAAATACGCCTTATTTTGAGATAGAAAAAAAAACAAAATCAAAGGAATCACGCAATTTGTTCCCTTTTGTTGACCAGTGTTATAATTTCATATCGTCAAAATCTTGCTATTAAGTTTTCTATATGTACACTCCAAAAAAAAAAAAAAGATATGTCGCACTTGATCAACAAGAGGGTATTAACTCAAAATTTTAAAATTTCCAATAGAGGCAAAACACGTTTTTTTTTATACTACTTTTCTATCACAAAGAGAGATACAACTGTATTTTTTAGTTGGTAAAAGAGTGGAGAAAATTATGTAAAATTTTTACAGTGGGTAGATATGACCACTGTACATCAATTTCTTGCCAAAAATTAAAATTTTAAATATTTGGAGTTAAAACCCACTTGTTGATAAAGTGCGATGTATTAAATCTTAGTAAAACCGCAACTTCGTTTCATCCAATTCCCATTTTGCTGTGAAAAAGACAGCGATGAGAAATAAAATAAAGGGGATGACCGCTAAACGCATTGTGCCCGAACTTAGGGAAAGGTTTAGAGTAAAGAAGATCTATGTTGAAAAAGCGTAGACGACGACTTAATTCTTCTACCATTCTGTTATTACGCTTTTTTTTTTTGTTAATTTGAACAGCAGTATTGCAGCGCTTAAAATAAAAACTTCATGCCACAAAGAAAATGCGGCTTATGATAAAACTATGAAACAAAAAAAAAATCACCCTTTGGTTTACTTTTAAAACAAGTTTGATATGAAATTTGATGGTATGAATTTAAAATGTGTTGCTGTGATTAGTACAACCGAATTTTATCATTATATGCACAAAAGCTTGACGAGTCAATTTGATGTGTGGCCAAGATGCTTTATACAACCTTTAATATTACTATTTTATATTAAAATATATGGACGGGGGTATGTGCCTAATTTACTATACTTTACCCTTTATTTGATGGAATAGTGAGGGTAACGAAATATTTTTAATTGAATAAATTTATTTCTCTGTAGCTTTGCTGATTTTATTGTTGCTCCTTTTTTCTATACTTAAGCATGTACTTATCTACCATTAAAATGAATGTTTGGTTACTAGTTGGCTGTTACCAAGTGCCAGTGTGTGAAGGATCTGTTTGCTTTACTCTTATGTGTGTGTGTGTGTGTGTGTGTGCGTGTGTGAGTGTATATACTTCCCTCCTAATGAACTTTAAGTACGTGATTGTTTTATAAAATTTCTTTTTATAATATCAGACTGGATGTATTTTAGTTCCTTTTTCGTTGTTGTTAATTTGCCTTTAAATTTTTGACCGTATTGGTAGGTGTGTGTGTGTGTGTACACATTGCGATTGGGTGTCCTTTATTTTGTTTTTTTTTCTTTTGAGTTAAAATATGTAAATACATGTTAAATACTAAACGCACTATGTGACACTCGTTCATTTAAATATTTTTGTTTTTCTATTTCTATTCAGTTTTATTTGTTGACTGTTTTTCTATGTGATAAATTTATTTCTATTTTGGGACAGCAGAAATGAACAATATTAGATTTTCTTAAATCAATTGTCATTTCAAGTGGTTTACGAATTAAACCCTTAAATATTGTTTGAATACAAAGGACAATTTTTTTTTTTGTAAACACGCTTTCGATTGATTGTTCATGGCATTTTTTATTCTGTCTAAGGTGCTGTTTCTTAATAGGGACAAATGATTTGTGCAGAAATTTCAAATGAGAATCGCTCAATAAAACTGATTGTTTTTTAGACAAATGTTTCTACTCTAAGCAATTGTTTGTATTAAACCTTAAGACTTCTATTTGGTGGTTTTTGTGGGAAGGAAAGAAAAAATTTTTGTATAAAAACAAAATTTTTTTTAAAGTATCACAATTGCAACAAGAGATTTTATGATCGTTTTCGATGGCGTAAATTAAATTTTTTGTCTTCTTACAAATCCATATTTCTTTAATGTATTAAATTAGCATTGTTATCGTAAATTTTTTTTAAGAATTAAGAGTTATAGAATGACGAATCACCAGAAGAATATGCGAAAGGGGGAATTATATCTTTGTGGTAGGTAAAATCGATATAATATATCGATATTATATATTCGGTTTTATTTCCCTTAGAACCATTCACCCGTATACTTTATATTTTATGGTGAAATAACAAGTATACGCACTAGAGTATTTTTGAGACAAACACAAAGGGTCTAATGCATAAAACCTGTGCCCAAATCGTTACATCCGCGAACGTAGGAGATTTAATGTATTCTAATGTTAAAAATTATTATTAGAATTTTATTTATTTTACCATTATGTTTAATTTATAATATTTATTGAATGGTACAGAGTTTATTATTTATATTAATTTTTATTTTTGTTTTAATGAAAAAAAAAAATAAGCTAATTAAGCTATTGGGTTCATACCCCAGTTATAAAGGTTTCAATCCTTTTTTTTTAATTTTAAACAATTCATCTAAAATTATATTCTTAACTATTTTAGTAGGACTCGTCACGTAATAACTGTATAATTGGATGGGAAATTACATGACGACTTGTACGTTCACGGATCTAACGATTTGGGCTCTGAGCATTTGCTTCGACTCAAACTGCCTAACCCACGATATCGAACGATGTCGATCGCTTGGTTTTTAGACGTAAAAAATCTATCTTGCGATCCACTGATAACCGATTTTATTTATTTGCTTAGCTTTTCTTCTAGTAAACAATAAATAAGGTAAATAAAATCGGTTATTAGTGGAACGCAAGAACGATTTTTTACGTCTAAAAATCAATCGATCGGGAATCGTTCGATATCGTGGGTTAGGCAGAAAATTTTGAGCAAAAGGTACGTTTTGTATGCAAAAAAATATTTACTGGAGCCTTCTTTTACTCATGTTGTGAGGTTGATCTCAACAGAATAGTTTGAACTCACACAGATAAATGTTCGGGAGTTAGAGCTTGGTTTTGTATGCATTATAACAAGTTAATGCAGCTCATTAGTTATATCCAGTAATTTCAGTAGTGATAATGGCAGAGTATTTCGTTCCAGAAAATAAAATTATATAAAGAAAAGAAAATTTGTATAGAAATGGAAGACAAAAAATATTAACATATTGGTTAGATGGCAAATTATTTTCTTGGAGAAAACGACGAAACACGAGGTGGTGTTCTAACCAATGTCCAAAAATGCGTCTATTTTCAAGATTTTGCGCCGATCCAGGGTTTCAAAATATAATTGCTGAAGATAGCGGAATATACAAATCAAAAGTTTCCAGAACGATCTCAGAAATTGCTCATGTCATAGCTGGAAAAACACATGAGTGGTTGTAATTTCCTAGAACAATATACTAAATACAACGTGCGCAAAGGCAATGGCAAGAAAAATATTTTGCCTTTTACAAGTGGTCTTATAGACTGCACAGATATAAAAAAAAAAACCGAGCATTCATAACGTTGATCATTTATGTATGTAGAAAGGAATTTCATCCCATAAATAAGCAAGCTACACGCGATGCAAATGAGCTCTTCACCAGTGTGTGTATATCTTGACTAGGTTATGTACATGACTCGTGGTCTGCATCGTTTCCATTCAAACTTTAAGGATTTTCACCCTCACTATTGCTTGAACTCATAATTGCTACTGATCAAACATTAGAGCTCTATCTCAGTTATTTTAAGTTCAATCAAATTGTTTGAACTCATTTTTATGCATTCATAATTGAGCACGAGCTCTAGATGGTGTGCGTGCGCTCACTGCCTGCTGGAGATCGTGCTCAACAGACTAAACTTGAGTTAAGGCTCAGTTTTTATTGATTAGACCCAAAGAGTGGATTTTTAAGAACGAGTCAAATTTTATATATGTAAGAATCCACTCTAAGACAAAAATACATCACCAAACTTGGCATCAAGTTATCGTAAGTGATGAAAAGTTTCCGAATGTTCTGTACAATTTAACCTTAAAAATAAAATTTTGCGGTATTTTTATCTCTCTGTCTGTTTAACTGTGCCACAGGTTGTACATCGCTTAACATTTTCGTTTTTTTTTTGGTTTTGTACGTTTTCCCATTATCATGATATCTTGTGTCATTTTGGCAACTGGTCAGTAAAGTGTTTTCGTAACACCCGAAAGATATTTTAAATGTATTCATGTGAATTTGTTTGCTAAAGTATTCATTTATTTGAAAACAAGAAAACAATAGTGACAACGATGAAAACAATTGTATTTTATTTTTCGTTTTAAATTTAAATATTTTATAGCCACCATTGAGGTCGTTAAAGTTGTTCAATACATGTACAAACTACACACAGACACACATTTGTAGTGAGAGTTTTTGGTTGTGTTTTTTTTTTTTTATATTTTTTTCTGTCTGTAAAAGTATTTCGTTTTTATGTCCGCATTTATATTGAAATATTGAGTACTTTTTTGAAAGTTTAAAATTTTTTCACATAGAACCTCGGCGAACTAACAAAAAAAATATATATATTTAAAGCAAATATATTTAAACAATATGTATGTATGTATAACACAATTGAAAGTGTAAATTTTTGTCAGGCGACTGAGTGTTTTTATACTTAAATTTTTATTTCTCATTTTTGCTAGAAAGGTGGTGTGGTAGAAAATTAAAAATCGTGACCTGAATTTATGATTTCCTTACATAAGTTTGTCAAGAAGTTTTCTTTATTTTTAACATTATTATCTTTATTTGTTTTAAATGAGGAAAGACCTGAACAAAAGCACAAAAGCAGGAAGATTTCCTATTTGTTTGTTGGCTTCCATTAATGGGTTTTAAATTTGATTTAAATTTTTCATTAAGTTGTTTTTCGTTTAAAGATTGGTTGTTAGTTGGCTTTAAAGAATTTGAAAGAAAGTCACTAAAAATTTAATAAGAAAATGCGGTGCTCATGTTGGAAACTTGCGTAAATTAAAAATAAATTTTCCTAATACAGTGCAACCTCGGCTAACGTAATCAATGGAAATTTTGAATCTTTGCGAAAACTGAGTTGTTGCTTATACCGAGTAAAACATTACCGTGTTTGTTTTTCGCTAAAAGAGCTTAAGTACAATAAAATAAATGGCTTCTTTAGAATAACAAATGTTAACTTTTAAAATAAATACATATATTTAATTAAAATAAAAAAACAAAACAAAAAAAAAAAATTGTTTTTAAATGAAATAAAAATACGCTGTTCTAATGCATGTAAGTTTGTACTGATATTTTTCATAAAGTTAAAGATTCAGGTTTTTAACTGAAAAAGTGTGAAATTTTTTTTACTGTGTTTTTTCAAAAAAAAATATGTGTTTTATTTTTTTGAAATGTAATTTCTCGAGGCTTTTACAAGATCGTTATGTCTTGCAAAGAGCTACTATTCTCACTCGCCCATTAAAGATATTTTGCAAGTATTGAATCTAAATCAAAATTTTCATTTACAGGTATGCCGCTTTCAAGTTTCATAAAAAGTTTGCTCTTTTGCTTAGTTGAAAGTTAAATAAATTTTGTCATTACTGACATTTTTGCTTATTCAAGTAGATCATCCCTTCACAAAGAATTTTTTAAAGTGCAACACTGAAAAATTCTTAATAGTTCCTAGAATACCGTTAAAGTAAAAAGTTTTCAATTCGTTTATAAAAAAACCTAACGTAAAAATCAAACCGAAAGAGAAAAACTAAACTTTTTTTTGAAAATTTGCGTTAACAGAGTCACCAATGTTAAGAATTTGGGTGTTGGGTGCTATTATTGAGTTGTTGCGTATATCGAGGGTTGCGTTTACCTAGGTTACACTGTATAAAGAAAAAAAGTTGTCATACTGAAACTATCGGGCACGTCACACATTTTGATCGACATGGTTTCAGTTTCTTAATTGTATTCCCATAGTTTGTGGTTTACAGTCTTTAGATTCACATTACAGTGATAAAGTTTTAACGTTTCTACTAGCAAAGCTCACATTAAGTTTTTTTTTTTTTAATTAACAGGCAAAGCTTATTTGACTTATTAGAAAAATTCATTGTCAATTCCATTATGAATTAATTTTTTTTTTTATTTTTGATTACAAAGAAAATTTTTAATCTATAATTAATAGACAATTGCTTTTTTTGTGATGCCTTCATGCAACTATTATAAATGGTGATCCAAGTAGAGATACTTTTTTCAATAGCCTTTTTTTGACAGATCACGTGTGAGTCGTGTCATGATGTCATGTTATTTTTGCTTAGTATTCTTTGGCATTTCATAATGGAAAGCCTTACGCCTGAACAACGTTTACAAATCGTTCAACTTTATTACGAAAATTCACGTTCTGTGAGGAATGTGTTTCGAACCAAATTTTGTTTAGCGATGAGGCCCATTTCTGGCTCAATGGGAATGTAAACAAACAAAATTGCCGCATTTGGGACGAAGAGCTACCTGAAGAGATTCAAGAACTGCCACTTTGTCCACAAAAAACAACGGTTTGGTGTGGTTTGTGGGCCGGTGGAATCATCGGTCCATATTTCTTTAAAAATGATGCCGGTGCGAACGTAACCGTCAATGGCGACCGTTATCGTGCCATTATAACCGACTATTTGATGCCTAAAATTGAAGCTCGTGATCTCGGTGACATTTGGTTTCAGCAAGACGGCCCCACTTCCCACACATCACATCAATCAATGGATTTATTGAAAGAACATTTCGGTGAGCACATAATTTCACGTTTTGGGCCGGTCGATTGGCCACCAAGATCGTGTGATATCACACCGTTAGACTTTTTCCTGTGGGGATATGTAAAGTCTAAAACCCGCTTCGATTCAGGCCTTGGAGGAAAACATCACGCGTGTCATTCACCAGTTACCAGTCGAAGTGCTCGAACGAGTCATCGAAAATAGGACTCAACGGATGGACCATCTGCGACGTAGCAACGGCCAACATTTGATAGACATAATTTTCAAAAAATAAATGCCAAAGAATGTTCTTTCAAACGATAATAAACATAATAGATCACCCCTAACAACCGATTATTACAAGACTTGCATCAAATTATAGAAATTGGTTCATAGAAGTGTACGATCTATTATGTGTGTTTGTTGGTTTAGTATTTTGGAAGCTTTAACCGTTTAAAGTTGATACTACTACATGCGCACGTACTACTCATGCATGTAAGTTAAAGCCAAGCAAAAAAAAAAAAAAAGACAAATAACACATACATGTGTTTTACACATTTTAATGGAAAGAGAAAAATAACAACACATCATACATACATACATAGCTGCCAGATTTGACGATTTATCGTCATTTTGACGATTTTGGGTCCTAAAAATGACATAGTGACGATGGGACGATTTATGCCCTAATTTTGACGATTTTAAATAATCCAAGTTTGCAACATATATTTGTACTATTAGAGCAACCTTGAACTGCTGAAAATTGTAATGAGAAACTTTTTAAAAACTAGTTTGCGTAAAACTGAAAACTTTTATTTAACTGATTATAAAAACAAAAACAATTTTTTAAATTTTGAAGACATTTATTTAGAAATATTTGCCAGAGACGTATTGGAAGAATCACAAATAAATGCAAAAGAAAAATATGATATCAGTAATAATTGTGTTAATTTTTATATAGAGCTTTGTGATCAGAAGATTTGATTTTGAAAATAAATATAAAGCTCTTATCTAAATTAATCCATTTAATATTATTAATGAAAAAAAAAAGTTGGTTCTCTGAAATTATAAAATAATTGTCTTATTTTGTTGAAGAAACTGAAAACCAAGAGCTAGAAACAGAGTTCAGACAATTGAAATTATTGTCCTGATAAAAACATATAACTATTGGATTTTTCGAAAAAACTAACACAGATGCAAACGAGGGATTCTAGTCTTTTGTTTCCGATTTTGACTAAATTTATTACAAAAATCCTAGTTTTACCACATTATTAAGCAAATATGGAAAGAATATTTAGTCAGCTAAACGTAAATAAGACTAAAATAAGAAATTGAAAAAGTTGTCTTTGGAGGCAATATTATATTCAAAAGATTATTTAAAGCTAAACAAATGTACCTGCTATGTTCTGAATTAATCGATATGTTTAATTGCAATATATATTTGTAAAATATATATACTTATATGTCTATTTTCTTAAAAAATTATATTTTTATTGTAGTTTTGATGCATTTTTAGAAAAAGTGTTTCCAAAAATGAAATTTAAAATGCATATTATACTAAATTGAAAAAAATAACTAAAGGATTTGATTTTTTTTTTCAATGTATAAATATATTTCAAAGTATTGAAAAACATGCAATCTATTTACATGTGATTTTCTTGTGAATTCTAAGTGAAGTATTTGATCTCTGTATTTTAAATAATGCTGTTTTTTAATAAGATTCGCTGAATTAAGAGTTTTGTTATGTTTTGCCTCTAATAAAAATATGTTTTGTTGGTAAAAAAAACGATTTTTTCTTTTGACGTTTTAATGACGATTTCAATAAGCTATATTGACGATAATGACGATTTTTGCCTAAAAATATGACGATATTACCAAAAAAAATCTGGCAGCTATGCATACATACTAAGAAGTGGGAGAATTGTATGAAAAAAGATGAGAGAGTTGAGTATTTTGTTTTAGCATTTAACCGATCGTTTTTCAAGTTTTACGAATTCATACAAATGTATCATTAAATAATAATAAGAGATTTTTTATGATTTTTCTTTGAATTGGGTCGACCTTTGGTACACACTAGTTCTCAATTAAAACTTTTGGAATTGATACCTTTTTTGCGATCGGAATTTTGTTCTCTGACATAGATGGATTAATACAAGAACAATTTAGTTACCCTAAATTTTTCGTTCTTACAATTTAATACCTTTTACCAGAGTTGGAAACACTAACACAAGTTTGTCAATAAATTTGAAAAAATTAAACTGCAAAATTAAATCAAAAGCCCAAAGTTAGAAAACTTTAACAATAATGAATAAAAAAGTAAGCTTTTAACAATAAAAATAGGAGTGAAGTTGGATTTGATCTCTTAAATTTTAATTGCTTAAATCTTAAATCTGTATTCGGCTGAAAGAGCCAATTCGGGACAATCTGTACAACAGAAAATTGGTTCCATACTGTTTATTGCAAACAAGTTACCTTAAAATGGGATGTCATTTTAGCCATAAATAAATTCATAAATATGAGTAAAAATTTATATGAAATTTTTCGTTTTGTAAAATTATTTAAATATAAACACAACAACAATTTTACTATACTGACGATAAATTAAAAAGCAGAAAATTTGTACAAACGCACTCTACTGCGCAGCTAAATGCTTTGAAATCTAAGTAGAAAGTTTTTACACAACTAAAGTATTTTTATGAAAAAAAAAAAAAGTTTTAAACATTTTAACCTGCAAATATAACTACTGCAGTTGTGTTTTCCTGTTAGTCAGGCCTCTCAAGTTCGTACATAACAAACACTGGCTGTCAATGGTTTTGGAATTGTAATTGGAATGGAATTGCAAAAAATTAAAGTGAAACAAAACTTAAATATACATTTTATGGAAAACACAAACAAAAGTGTTTAATTTAACTGTCTCGCAAATTGTTGTCATAAAAAAGTTAATTTTAGTTGCTTTTTTTATTCATATAAACTTTAACTTTGCAAGGATATTTTTATACTAATGAACTGAAAAACGCAATACAAATAATTAAAGTTGACTAGAATTGTTTAAAAAAAAAATAAAGAGTATATAAAAATTATGTAGTTTTTCAGTTAATAATGCAGCATTAGCATTAATTGCCATATCGTTTTTCATAATGTGTAAAATTATCGTTCAAATCTTGTATACAAAACTTTTGAGAGAAAAGAAATAACATTTTCTTTTACCTTTAAGTTTGCTAACGAATCAAAAACTTTCTCTGCAAAATTTGTTATTTTGAGTTATGACTCTATTGCAGCCAAGGCTCGACTTGATGTACACATTAACTATATGCCTTTATAACTACTTGCAAATTAACTAGAAACTATTCCCACTGAATTCTTAATATCAAAATTATTATAATAAGGCAAGTAATGTAATCAGGTTAATTTTCAGAATTTTTCAACATTAATATCCACTTTTATAAAATGAAGCAAATCAATCAATCCATTCTGAATTGACAATTTCGAAATTATTTAGTTATTTTTCTAAACATAGAAATTTCTTTCAAAAACTGCACAGAGCCAAAACTGCCTAATAGAATCAAGAAGATTTTCTCTATGAAACGTTTTTAAGCTAAGGGGTATCCCAGCAGAAAGAAGCGAAGATTTTTCCGAAGAGATTCCTTATTATTTTTATGTGGTAAATCTTTTTAATTTTATCAAGAAGGAAAACACCTAAAATCAAGAAGAAAACTTATTATTCACAATTTTTTTTACCCAATTTCTGTTACTTTTGGCACCAAAAAAACAATCCATAGAGAGAAGATTTTTGATTCTATTAGGTTTTCATGAGAATTGTATAAAAAAGGGATTTCTTATTGATTTCATTAGACCATCTTTTTGATTTTTTCAAAAAGGTATTTCTTATTGATTTCATTAGGTTCCTGTATGATCATGTGTAAATAATTTTCTTAAACTGGCTGCTAACATGTGGCAAGGTGTAGTAGTGAGGTGGTTAGAGTGCCTATTTACGAAACCGAAGCTCCTTTGTTCGAGTCCCAACAGACATAAATTTCATAAAAATGTTTTCAGTACCCCGCATCCAGATAATACAACATGTTGTAAATAAGCATTCAGGTCGTACCATGACGTTCTGATGACATCAAATTTGTATTTCCTAACATCACACAGAAAAAACAGTGCTAAATAAATACCTAATAAAATAGAACAAATTTAATAAGATATCTTTACGGATTTTTTTCAAAAAGGAACTCTTAATTTTTAATAAAGAAAACCCTTTTGGAAAAATCAATAAGAATACCTAATAAGAACCATAAGCTTCCTTCTTTAGATAAACAAGCCGATCGCTATGAAGCCGGCCATCACCGCCGTTTTTGTCAATTTGAGCCGCTGCCAAATACATCAGTTTTTTTACTGATTTTACTGGTACATCGTTTGTTAAAAATTCATTTTTCTTTACAGCATTTATTTTTATTTTTTATAAAAAATTTCCATATAAAATTTTATACATTCCCGGCGGGTTAAAATAAGTTCTTTTTGCTTAGAAGCCGCTGCAAATTTTTAATCAGCTTTTAACTAAATTTTAGTCATTCTTTTACAGCTCTGTTCAGCAGACTTAAAGAAAATTGTGTAGAAAGAAAAATGAAAAAATTTTAACAAAAGTCAATTAAAATATGTATTAAAAAAAAAAAACACGGCCAGCTGTGCTCTTGCATGTACTTGTATAAATATACTTTCATATATTTTTCTCATATTGGAAAATTTTTCAAAATTTTAGAAAAAATATTTTTTAAAATTATTAAAATTAAAATTGTTTTTAGTTTAGTTATGTATGTGTACTGGCTGTTAACAGGTAGTAGTGAGGTGGTTAGAGTGCCTATCTATAAAACCGAAGTGCCTTGTTTCAAGTCCCAAAAAAAGTAAGTTTTATAAAAATGTTTTCATCACCCCTTAATCCAAGAAATATATCAACATGTTGCAAATAAGCATTCCGGACATTCCAGCGCTCTGATAACATCAAAAGCTTCGTTGTAGCCGATGTCCGGTTCAGAAAAAGGTAAAATAGGGAAATGAAAAGTGCGCAGCAAAGGTGGCAGATGTGGCGCACATGACGAAATTTTTATTAATTTTGGGATAAATAAAAATGAACTTGTTCTTAGTAAATATTTTTAGAAGTTTTTGATAAAAATTTCCTGTTAACGACGAATTTCGTATTTCCTAACATCCAGAACAATTTTTGTAAAAAAAGCGGTATTAACGCCACACGACAAGCAATTTAAACTAAAATTAAGTAAAATTTCCAAAATTTGAGTTATTTTTTTTTTCTGTGTAGGGATCAATTTTTTCCTGCTTATTTTCGCATATTTTCGACCAGATATTTTTTTGTTTTTTAAACTCAAAAAAATAACTTAAATATAACTGAGAAGAAGTAGTGTGCAAAAAATTTGCACTGAACGTATTTTTGAAGGAATTGAAAGCAAAAAAAAAAAAAAACATTAAACGAAATTTAAGATTTAGTGTGCTACACCCTTATAAGTTATTTTCTACACAGTTTAATGAATTTCTGAAATCAAGAAAAAAAAAGAGTGAACAAATTAACAAATAAAAAATATTATATTTTTAGAAACTTTAATTTATAATTAACTAGCTTATCCCGGAGTGCGTAGCGAATACCCCCCTCGTTATAAAATAATATTAAAAGTATTTATATATCCTATTGTGAAAATTTAATGACGATCGGTCCAGTACTCGTAGTATATTACGATTTTTAATTTTAATAAAAAGGCGCGTGGTCCCACCCACTTTTCTTCTGGTACGTATTCTAAATTATGCCAATACCATATGTACCAAACACCATCGACGTAGGTCAAAAAATGCCCAAAATATGGTGATTTAAATATTTGGGTTATATGGGCGGTGCCACGCCTCTTTGTCCAATCAAAACTTCATACAGCCTATAATTCATCTGAGAGTTCCAGTTAAATACTGTGAAAATTTCATGAAGATCGGTCCAAGGGTTTGGCCTCCTATAAGGAACAAACAAACAAACACACAAACAAATAAACAAACACACATTCGGTTTTATATATTCCCTGCAGGAAATGTCTATAGTGAAACTGTACTGATTGACTACTGACATTGTCACCAGTACTAGTGACTTATCATACCCCAGACAATGTTATTTAATATAGACATTTAACATTTGCGTGTCATTGAAAATCCACTACTGACATTGGTACTATTGACTAGGTAGTTCTTTTGGGACCATATGTAGACATTGGAACCATTGATTCACTAGTTCAATTAAGAAATTATAGTCTACGCTTTTGGTGCTTTTCTAAAGCAGATGTCGATAATGAAAATGCATATTTTTTCACCTTAACCGACACATTATCTGCCATCTTTCGCCACCACAAATTTTTTTGTCATCAAAGCCAAATTTAAATTTTTAGACGCTTTATTGACAATGTCGCCTAATAGTCACCAATATTGTAGACAAAAGTGGTGACTTGGAAACACTTGCCCCCAAGATTCCTTCAGAGTTAAGATTCAATAAATACATAAGCGTGAAAATATACACATAAATTTAATAGATACACACAAGTAATAAAATAAAACTGCATTGTAGACAGTCTATGATACACCCTACACATAGTGTAGTTAGTTAGTTCGTCCACATACGTTTTGTAAAAGAAACAGCTAAAAATTTCAAAAATTGTGCCTTTAAAAGAAATTTAAGCAGAAAGAATTATCAGACCCACAATCGGGCTTGTCGCAACAGCGATTATATCGCACAGCAACTTAAAGTCTAACTACTCATATTTTTATTGTATTTAAAAACTAGTTTAAATAATTAACAATTTTATGCCATAAATATTCTAGAGAATTGGCACCGCAGGGGAATACTTTACATACAAAATCAGCTATGTTGCTTATAGTTGTTGGTTTTGTTAAAGAAAATGTTTATGCAACTATTTAAATATTTACAAATGTGTATGTATTAAAGCATGTTTGTTATTTTTGTGTGTGTGTGTGTGTGTAAAAGAGTTTGCAGGAATTATGGCTTTAAGACTAGTCTTTGTAGCATAAAAGTAAGTTTGTATTAGTTGTATATTTAACATATAAACAAAAGTTCTATTCCCGTCAAAGGAGTGCCTAGAGATACAGAGCGACAAAGAGTTGGAGGGTGTGTGAGGGAGAGGGAGGGAGGGAGAGAGAGATATTGCGGAGGTCCTTTTATAAGGTCTATTAAACAAAAAAGCTCTTCTCTAATTGCATATAATTTTTCAGAAATGAAATTTTTAAAGTCGTGCTTATATTTATTATTGGCAACGGCATTAAAAATGCTTATTATTGCTTCTTAGAATATTCGGTTTTTAGCTTTAAGAAGGTTAATGGATAATAAGAAAGCGATAACAAGAAAAATATTTTTAGGATGGCCCAAAATATCAAGCCCAATTGAATGTTACTGCTCCTCTTTATTTACATAGTATATCGTTAGCTGAGATGCAAAATCACGTAAATACACTTTTTATTTTTTTTTAGTACATTTTTCAATATGGCTGAACTTTATTCTTTTTATATTTGTTTTTAATTTGCCTGATTTTTATGATTGAGAATTGTAAATTTTTATACACCTGCGTTTCTTTACAATTCGCAAGAATTAATTAAAATTGTGATTTAAATTATTTTTTTTTCGTTATACATACATATATATTTATTTTGCCGTTTAGCTAATGATGTATTATATATTTTTTTGCCTTTTTAAATATTTTTTATAAAAAAAAGAATCTGCTTGTGTTTATTTTAGTTTTTCAGTTTTGCTTTTTTTCCAGTTTTCAAATTTCTTTGACAACTTTATGTTTGTGCATATTTTGTTTATGAATCAAATATTTTAAATTGCATATGACACATATAGACCCATGCATACATATACATACATACATACACTTAAAAGCCCATACACTTAACAAAAAAAAAAATATTTACAAACAAAAAACATAAATTTTACAAACAATGTCAAAGGATTAAATGCTTTTACGCCAACATACATTCCTATGTATGTATACAGAGTTTTGTTTGTAAGTTTTTAAACGCACACACATTGAGTTATTAAACTTTCTCTATGAGTGTGTTTGCTGTCATAAATGTTTAATGAAATCCAATTTAACAAAAAAAAAAAAAAACTAATAGAAAAGTTATATTAAATTTTATTTAGAAAATAATTGATATTAAAGCTTTTGTTTAATATTAAATTTAATTACCACTAAAGTTTTATGTTGTATTAAATACAAAGAAAATCTAATTTAGTTCTTAATTATTGTGAAAACTTAGTTTTTTATGTCTGTGTGCAATTTCAGACAATTTTTCTTTTTAAGTTTCTGACTACTTTCGAAGTGCAACAGCACACACTACATTGTGAAAATTTTTTTTAAGATTATTTAACCATCACTTGTTTTCCAAGTTGTTGTTGTGTCTTTCACTCGAAATAAAACTAACTTTATTAAATATACATAGATTTTTTTTTTCTAATATTAAATACAAATTTTAAATTTTTTGTAAATATTTTTACTAATTTTCTTAAATATCGGAAGTATATCTTTATGTATAAATAAATAAATAAATACGAAAACAACTTTAACCTCAAACCATTTTTTATGCTCAACTTTAAGCTCAACCCAACACAGGAAGAATGTGTTTTTGTTTTGCCACAATTTTCCATTTTCCATTTGTTGTGTTGTTCATTTTTCTTTTTCTTTGATTGCAGAGTCTCAGACGAAGCATACGAAAAATCAAATGACTGCAGAAAACTAGTTCATGAATGTTATTTAATGTGTTTTACTCTTAACACACCCTCCCTCTTCTTCACAAATACGTTCACTGTGAATTGTTGCATTTCAAATAGAAGAGATTTTACTCTTACTTTTTTCTGTTGCAGCTTAACTAAAAGCTAAATTTTCAACCAAGAACTATAGTATGTATGTGTGTACGTATGTATGTATATGTTGATGATTATAACACTTGAAAATTTAATTTTTGATATTAAGAATGCAGTGCGAATAGTTGCGAGTTTGTTGTTAAATATTTCTTCGTACTACAAATTGAAACATATTTTGAAGTTAAATGCTTCTTGTAGCTTAATGCATTTTTCAGCTCTGGAAAAAGATGTGTTAAGTTTTATATAAATTTTGCATTTTAATTGGTCGATTTTAATATTCAGTTGTGGTTACATAGGACCTGCATACATACATACATACATACATAGGATTACCTTAATGTAGAAAGGCCTTTTTTTATATTTGGATAACTGATTTTCTATCGAAATATAATAAATACGCGATTAAAAAAAAAACATGTTAGGACCTTTCTATATTAAGGCATATTTTTCATTAGAAGCCGATACTTTTCTAAAAGTGCTTGCTTTTGATGAAACAGTGACTTGTTGAAATTATTCGGACGATTTGATTAGCTGCCTTCGGAAGGACTTGCATTACAGGCTAAAAGAATTCTCTTGCGGGGTATGTCAGAATATCGGGATTTTTTCGTATTCTATCAAGAGAAATGTTTGCTACAGCGACCACTGATGGCCTCCCAATTCATCTGTTGGCAAGTAGACAAATCTGAAAGAATTAGAAAAGGAGAGAGAGAGAGAGGAGAGATCTTTAACGAGAGATGTTAACGATTGTTTCCTGTGTTTGTATATAATCATCTATATATTTTCCGTCAATCGGCATTTATTTTGATTGATACACTTTCGAATACTATGAAATAAATGATACTCAGGAATTTTTTTTTTATCGATCTCTTGCCATTAACTTAGTTAGATGTCCACTTTCGGTTACCTCCAAGCCCAATTTAGAAATTATTCATGCGAAACACTGTAAAATTAACGTGCAGCACTGATATTACTCTCTTTCTGCCTGTTACTCTCACAGTCTTGACACAGCCAGCAAAGGCGTTAACCTCTTAAAGAGGGAGAAATTGAACAAATTAAAATAATGTTGAAATCATTACAAAAAATATAATTAAATTAAATAAAATTATATTACAAACAGAAGTATAAAAAAATAATTTATAATTTACATATCGTCACCTGAAATTCAAAAGGCTGTAAATAAGAAAAAAATTAATTAATACAGTGGAATCTCCCTTAACGGACACTTCCCATAAGCGGACACCCCTTTAGACGGACATTGTTGCCAGGTCCTGGCAGCGCTCCATAAGGAAATTATTGCAGTCGTTTTACCTTGAACGCACGCTTCTTATAAGCGAACGCGAAGCGGACGGACATTTAGCTTATTTTTTCCGATTTGTTCATGTCATAATTTACAAAAAAAGCTGGGAAAGATTCTTTTAATTTGTTCGCTTTAAAACAAGGCATATTTAGTATATCACATAACATAGTTAAATGTGTCTATGTTAAATATTTTCTCAGATATTCAAGATGCAAGAAACAACATCCTAACATATAAAAAAGCTTGGCGAAAGCGCATGATCTTATAGCGTTTGTGAAATGCCAAGGTGATACAGAAGCTATGAATATAATAAAAGTATTTTTTAAAAAAACTAACAATCTTAGACAAATTTTTGTGGATTGCAATTTGTTGTGTTCTCTTGGCCGGACAGCCCCCGTTTACGGTCACATTTCAATGGTCCCTTCGGTGTCCGCTAAGCCGAGATTCCACTGTATATACTTTTTTATATTAGATAGAAATCATACAAATTTATAAAGTATTTTACTTCTCCTGTAACATAAGAAAAAGTGTAGTTAAAGACTTTCTGGATTTAGCCGACGATATTTAAAAATAAAAATAAAACTGTGTTTGTACGAGTATTTGTATTTGTGAGAAGGGAGTGAGAAGGGTACTCCCAATTACAAAGTAAATATTAATATTCACATATCTGCGCAAATAAATCAATTAATATATTGAAATTTGTTATGGCTTAAGGTGGAGGTACATAACACGCGTTCTATGCGTTGCCGCTTTTCACGCTACTGTCAAAAATGTTAAATTAGTGTAATTGTATATGACAAGTTACACAACACACAGCATAGAACGCGTTGAAATTGATCTACTGAAAGGGTAACGTTCAAGACCGTTGCAATGGGGGTTACTTCCAGGAAGTTTTCCAGCGAAATTTTGTAGTGTTGGGAAGAGGGAAACGGTTATCCCCCTTTGCAAAGAAAGTATTAGAATTAACATATTTGTACAACTAAAACATTGAATATCTTGAAATTTTATGTTATTTACTCCAGGAATATCTTGCGGTGATAGGAAAGAAAAAGGGGCCCCACCATACAATAACATATTGATACTCTAATAACTCCAATCCCTTAATTGAACCGATTTTCAAAGTTTTTTTCTTTTGTTCCTGTACCCTTTTGCTCTTAATCAAATTTATAAAATTCTCGTGTCACGATGTTTGTTATCGAACTCCTCCGAAACGGCTCGACAGATTTTAATGAAATATTTTATGCATATTTGGTATGTATGTATGTAGGTCCTAAGATATATTTTAAATCGCTAGGGACACGAGGGGAAGGGGGCAATTTCTGTATTTCTGAAACGGCTTGACCGATTCTTATGAAATTTTTTATGCATATTCAGTAATTCCTAGAATCGGCCACTATCTATTTTTCAAACCGCTAGGGGCATGAGGAGGGGAGGGAGGGGCAATTTCTATATTTCCGCAACTATTAACCCAACAGATGGCGCTATGTCCACCTCATAATTATTTTTGTTGTTGAATAACAGATGGTGCTACGTCGACCTCATGCAGTAGAATCGTCGTCGTTCGTATTTCAAACAGAACAAAATTATTGTTTGGTATTTTTTTCATCGGCGGTTATCGTCATACACTTACAATACATTCGCTATTTTTTATATAACACCCAATATATGCACTAGAAATATTTTGTATGGCAAAACAACGTTTGCCGGGTCATCTAGTAATATATATATATATATATATATATATATATATATATATATTTTATAGACTATGATTTGTGATAAATATGTATAAAATATGTGAATATTTTGGCTCGCATTTTATTTTTCTTTTAGAAATGCATTTGATTTTGAAACAGAAATTTAAAATTGTGCCAACTCTATTTAAAAACAAACATTTATTCTTACATTTCCAAAGCACAACTAAAACCTGACTAATAAAGCAAAAGACTTAAAAATTTTTTGTATATTTTCTAAAATATCGTACCATGTTACAGTAAAAAATGTAAATTTTCTGTAATAAAACTTTCCCCATTACAAAAATCAAAAAGATGATTACATTAATTTTTTTGTAGACTTCAGTAGTTTAAGACCTCTGCCAAATTAACTTCTGAAGTTTTGTTTTCCGTTTTTTCGAAACTTAAAGAAAAGAAATGATAGGATGTTAAAATCATGCAACACATCTAACCCATGTACAGAATACATACATACATGTATATATGTACGAGTATGTACATACATATGTACAACATGTAATCGTATTATTCTACAAAATAATGTATATATAATTGATGCAATAAGGCAGCTACTTGTTTCGGTTTTCTGCTACTCTAACAACTGCTGGCTGTGCTACTGATGATGAAGATGTTCGTCATAAGTATGTTAGAAGTTATGAAGAGTAAAACACAAGAAAATTTCTATTTTTTTTATTATTATTTTTTTTTTTTTTGGATTACACAGTGCCAAAAACTTTGGGTAATTAACTTTAATTACGGTACCCATTATGCAGCCCCAAGAAATAAGAAACATATATAAGTCGAGAAAAAAAAGAGAATTCACTCGAACACAATTCATATATATAAGTATGTATATACATATGTATGTATGTACATACATTTATATATATTTTGGTGTAATTTTTATTTTGTATTGCAAGTAAAATAGAAAGTTTGCGTTTAAGTGCTTGAATGTAAGTAACAATTTTCAACAGACAATTTAAAAGAAGTTAACAAAGAAAAGTGATTTTGTTTTTATATACAGTTGCTGCAAGTATTTTAAAATTCCTGCAGCAGTAACTTTGTGAATATCAAATGCATATAGTCGAATATTTATATGGTTTTTAATGGTTTTGAATGTATTTTATATCTTTTCCATTTTTTTTTTTTTGGTTTTTAGTCATTTTATTAAGGTTTTTTATGTGGCATTTAATTAAAGATTTTCTAATCGATGATGATGTCATCAAAGATAAAAAGTGATCACAGAGTAGGTCTTAGTTTCGCCGAATAGAAACAAATTACACTGTGATAGTTTTTGACCCGAAAAAAAATGAACTTCGATGAATCCTTTTCGAACTATTAGGGGGAAGTCCCCTGAGTGCGAAAGAACATTTAGAAGTGTCAGATTGACTCCAGTTTTTGAGAACTATCACAGTGTTATCATTTAAAATGTAGTGGGCTGAATGTTCCAATAAGTCTAAAAGAAAGCTTGGAAAAGTACATACTTTACGTACATACGAACGTACGAAGGAAAAAGCTAGACGTACTAAATTTTAGTAAAAAAATTTCCTTGAATATAGTTTAAAAAAATGTCTATATTTAACTATAATTTAATTAATATCGATGGCTTAATAAATTACTACCATAACTAACCTATTGTTGCTTCCTAACCATCGCAATAATACTGCGAAAATCCGTCAAGATTCGTCGCTTTCCAATTCACTTGTGCAGCATCAAATTAATTTCAATCATCCATCGGAAATGATTTTTACAAAAATATATTTTCTCCCATAAATAAAATCAACAACACACAATCAAATTGAAATCAATATTAAATTATGATTGCTGTTATTAATATAATGCCGATACTTTGCTATAAACATTATTAAACTTCCATTATGATGTGACACATCTTGATTGTCTGCGTGTATAATATTTCATTTATTGTCATAAAATAATAATTTCAACATTATGTTTCAATTGAAAGTGTTAATGTGTTCATAATCATATTGATAAAATTGCTGTCGCTTGTATGATTTATAATATTTGACTCAAATGTTGAAGCTACCACGAATTCATGATACACCACGAGTAGTATTGCAAGCTTAAAGTTGTTTTGCTGGCATAACTTTATCCGATAATATTTACAATTTATTGACTTATCAAAATTTTAAATTAAATTCCAATTTCCACTGTTCGTTGTTTTACTATTTTTAATTATAAAATTTTTACAATTTGCATTTAAATTTTGCTTTTCGCAAAAATTTTGTGTTAATTTTACCTTTAAAAAATAAATTACATCTAAAAGGTTGAGAGCATTCATTATCTCAATTCAATGTGAAATAAAAACAAACATTTCCATAAATAAAATGTAACAGTTTCAATTAATGAAAATAGTAAAATTAATGAATATGCTACAGTGCACAGGATAAATACGAAATGTTTTTTGAACAAAATTTAAGTTTCAAATTAATAAGGGTAAATAAATATACGGCAGTATGTGTAATGCAAACTTGGCACTTGAAGTTAGCTTAAAGTTATCGATTTTTCTTTCACATTGAATATCACTGTAGATTGCAATCGGGACTCATGACTAAATTTTACGATGATTTCTTATTACAGAGCAAGAAAGTATGAAGTTTTTTTAACCAGAAAAGCAATTTAAAAAAGAGTTTTAGCTCTTGCTATGCTTTTCGTTTTATTTTTTTTTTTGTAAGAACCAGCTTTGTCCACGAACTCCATGCAAAAAATGGTCTGGCCTATTATAAGCGTAATTTGGAAAAAAACGGATGAAAAATAAAGTTTTTATTAAGGATTTTGTGGAAAGACAATATTTTCATTTTCATTGCTCACACACTATATTTGGCGTAAATTCAAAAAATTTAAATTAAAATGACGAGCGACGTCCGATAGCCTTTTCCGTTAAACAGAAATAACAATCTGTTGTATGGTTGATCTGATTTCTCCATTGCATTGGCTTTCCAAATGTGAAGAAACACTCTTGACCCTTACCAATTTTATTTAATATTGTTCGGCAGTTGTTACATGCATTATTCGGTGACCACGGTTTGTCGAGAGACGCAGGTCGAAAGCCGAAATACTTCTTATACGCTTCAGATAAATTTTCCGTATTCATTTTTCGCATCAAATGTTGTGATTTCTTTTTCACAAGAACACCACAAACATAACAAAATTCGTTGGGATCGATTGAACACATTTAGGATGGAAATCAAACACCGTGCTTTTCAACTTCACAAGACAGAATGACTTTTCTTTATTTCGTTTAAGTTACTTAAACCGACGCCAATACATTTTCCAATACAGAGAGCAATATGTCATATTTCGTCAATCAAGGCTAGCAACATATACAGAGCTTCAAATTCCGTTTTTTTTTAATACGTTAAAACTGATGGACGCCGAATATAGTGTGTGAGCAATGAAAATGAAAATATTGTCTTTCCACAAAATCCTTAATAAAAACTTTATTTTTCATCCGTTTTTTTCCAAATTACGCTTAAAATGTTGGTAATAAAATAACCTATTTGGTAAAAAATAAAACATTCCAGATGTTTACAATAAAGTAGAAAAAAAATGAAATGAAAAATTTTGAAAAAAACGTAAAAAATAGGAAAATTTTGAACTTTGAGGTGCCATAACTCAGCCATTTCTTATCATTCAGCATATCGACGGAAAAGGCATTCAATTACCTTTCCAACGGTATACAATTTATATTGATTGGACTTTTGGGTTGGGCTCCACAAGGGTTTGAGTGGGGCCATACACCGAAAAACACAAAAGTACCGTTATCTAAAAAACTGTACTATAAAAAAAAAATTACAGCGTTTTTCGTGCTTGGGAGGTCCCAATTGACTTATCTAGGCATGTGGCGTTCTTGGTATTTTTCCAAACTAAAAATTTGTAAAGCAGTGTTATTATTTAAATATTAAAGTTATTTATAAACAAAGTGTAGGTTTAAAAAAAAGATTAAATATTAATTTTCATTAAAAAAAAAATTAATAGCTATGGAAAAAAGCTTTTAAAAGCTTTAGAGGAGCTTAATTTTTTCGCTGCACAAAAAAAAATCCGCTAATTGCAAACTGAAGTATTTAAAGATTATATTCGTTCACTAAAATTGTAATACTTGCACAATAACAACGAAATAACAAAAATGATGTTATTGTTTGTTAACGTTCAATAAAACGTTGTTTTAATATGGCCAGCCCTAACACACAGACAACGGAATCAGTAGAATGAAATGAAAAAATAAATAATTTCTTTCATGTATTTCAATATTTTTCAATTTTATTAAAACTTTATTGCTTTGTTCATTGACTTTAGCAAATGAGACGTAAAATCGGATATGGCTTATTGCTTTAACGTAAATAAAAGTGCGTTTGTAGCTGTTATTATTAAAAATATTATGAATAATATTTGATTTTGTCTGTCTTTCTTTCTGTTTACCAGCTTAATTTTTGTTTTTTTCCTTTGATGCCTTTAGCCGATTTCTCTGTTTGAGTTGATCGTAAATACGTGTGTGTTTATATTTATTTTGTTGACATCACATGCAATAGTGTAGGTATGCCTTTCTTGTGTATTTGTATATATACGAAATTTAAATATTCAGCCATGTCACAAAACTCAATACGATCCAAAGTGGTTTCAATTCTGTTTGCAATCAATTCGATTTTTAAAATTACTAATTTCGTTTGTAGTAATAAATAAAAAAAGCACGTACACATTTAGGTGCATCATTAAAATAAGCTTTATGTATGTAATACAAAAAGCTTACTGTGAACGTTACTAGTAAAAACAATACCATAAAAAATACTTTATAAATGTAAAATCGAAATAAGAAATAAACGGAATCAGAAGACTGGAAATTAAAATCGATAGGAATTTACAATTACGGATTGACAACACTCCGTACCACCTTTCGGAATGTGTGACTTGTCCGAATGCTTAATGTTGTGCTTCGACAAGCGTTTAAATAATTAGAGCTTTAGTATTAATGTGACCCTTAAATCGCATTTAATTATATTTCATAAAGATATGAAATAATTGCAAATGTAGCAGCTTAACATATAAATGGCTGTCAGAAAAAAAAAAACAATAAATTTTTTCATGAATTGATATTAAAGAAAATCATGAGCTTTTTCACTTAAACAATATTAAAAATATTTATAAGAACATTAAAAATATGCGTTGTTTGCCACAGTTGAGCGAAATTTTTTTTATAGAATAGAAAAAATTGGGTTTTAAGTAAAAAATTTGCATAAAAACCACTAATTTTTTGAAGTGATTCCGATACAAAATTTTTACAAGTAATTTTTTATATATTGTGTGGAAACAGCACTTTATTTTAATTTTATTTCTAAATATCGATCGTGTGAAGGAGAGCTTTCATGTATATGTTTGTTGTTTTCCACTGTAAACAATTAAATGAAAAATTTCAGTTTCAGCGACACAATTTTACTGTCTGTTTGCATGATTAGAAATTTTCAATCATCTTCTGTAAAATTTTATAGAAAAAAATAAAAATTACAAGAAAATTAATAAAAAGTCTTTTTTTACTTTCAGCTACTTCATATGAAACAAATATCAAGGTAAGATCTTCCTTCATTTTAAATGTAAGTATGCAAATTCATTTTCCTAATCGCCATTGGAAATAAAATAAAAGCGATTAAGGCTTCAAAGGCGACAGATATCTAATACACATCAACTACAACTTAAAAAAACAACATAATAAAACATTTAAATTATAAATCGCTATTGATTTAAGTTTAATTGAGATCAAACAGAACACTAAAAAGCACAAAGAACAAAGGAGAAATATAGAAAGCAGAAATCAATTGTTAACAAATTTACAATCTGCAAATAATACATTTTAGTAGGCACATGTTCTTAAACAAACACTTAAACTTAACACTTATCACGATTTAACTTTAACAAAAATTTGCGCACTTTTGTTAATGTTGCCATAAAAAGCAAGAAAAAAAAAAAAAAAAGAAATCAATTAAAGAAATGAAAAAATAGCAGCAAATTGTTAAGAGAAACCATAAGAATAATCAAACGGAATTAAATTAAACATGAAACTTTTCAGATATATTTTTTTACACTAGAACACATTTGAAAAGATTCTATAAAACCAATACAGATTCACATACATTTAATGAAATAAGCTTCGTCTGAACAAAAAAAAAAAAAAAAAAAAATGGACCAATACTTGGTTGTCAGCTTTTTGTGCACTTTTGGACTGGCACGTAAACAGGAATAAATAACAAAAGAACTTAAAAATTCTGTAGTAGGCTAACGCGGTTTCAACACTATACAATAGCGGTATTCAGTATTTGCTGCAAATGGTCTGGCGAAAGAATATTGTAAATATTTCGCAGCTCTTTTTTTTTTTTGTTAAATCTCTTAACAAAATGTAAAAACGTTTTGTTAGATTTCATATAGATTTCCGGAAGAGCATTTGCACATAAAAAACTTTCATAGTAATATTTTTCGTAACTTCCCCACTATTTAAAAGAAAAAAAAAAAACTTGAAAGTCGGTCTGTAAATTGTCCCAATTTTCAAAAAAAAAAAATAATAATATTAAAAAATATTATTCTCTCATTTTATGAGACAACTTTAAAAAGCTTTTTCAATTAAATAAAAACAAAAAATTGTTGTACTGAAGTGGGTTGAAGTTGCCACTAACTTAAAACAGTTTTCATTAACAGAATTAAATTGAGGATGACCATCTACAAACAAACAAAACCAATAAAATTAACAAACATTTGGGCTAGAAGTTTGTTTGTTTGTTGATTTTGTTTTTTTTTTTTTTTTTTGAACCATTTAACCTTTTTCTAAACACAATGAAAACTTAAATTTGCAATATGTGAACTGAACGTTGTTTTTATTTAAGCAATAGATTTCTTTTTGTTGTAGTGTGGCTGATGTTATTTTTTTTTATTTTTTTTTTTAGGTTAAGAGTCTTCTAACCTCTAAAAAGTTCTTTGAAAATAAAAAAAAAAGAAATGATTGTGTTTTCGTTTACAAAATACCCACAACAAGAAAATGCTATTTTTTCTGGTTCTTGTTTAGCTTCTTATTAAATAGACTAAATAAATAATTAAACTTTCCTCTTCTATGTTTTTATGTTTTGCCTTTATTTATTCCAAAAAGGTTTGCTGTTTTTGTGTGAATGAAAAACTTTTTGGACGAATTTTTGACTTTGTTATTTCTATTTTATTGTTCTGGGTAACGAGAAGCAAAAAAAAAAAGTGTAAAAATTGAAAAGTTTAAAAATCCAATTAGTGTATAATTTCTAGCGTCTCTCGTTTATTTGAAACTTTTTATTTAACATTTTAAGTGCAGTCCAGAGATAAAAAAATTTAAAAATTGTTTTACTCATTTTGTTGTTATTTGATTAAGCGGGAGCTTTTGCACAAATTGACTATAATGAAACTTGAGGAATTTTAGACTTTAACAAAATGAAATTATAGTTTTTTTTTTTACTTGAAAATTTTATTATAATTTAATAGAGTTTGTTGTACGATAATTTCAAAAATAACATGGAAGAATAATCTTTCCCAAGTTATTTTTTAGGTAGGAAGCGTTTGTTTACCACCTACCTACGGTTGAAAAGTAAGCTTGTGAACTAAAAAAAAGTTCAAAATGGTTGTCGTATTGCGCCAATGCAATTTTTTTTTACAGCAGCTGTGTAAAATTGTCCTTCATGTTAGAAAAAAAAAATATTTTTCGTCTTCTACAGGATATTTTTCATATTTAAAGAAAATATTTACTAAAAACTAGTTAAAAAATGAGAAACAATTTTGTCTTGAGGCGCCATTTAAAGTGGCTAGGAACATTATTCGCATGTAATTGAGTAGTGGTTCATTTCCTTGCTATGTGGTTCTGGATCGTGCTATGAAATTCTCATATCCGTGTTTTTGCCTGCAGATGGTACTCCTAAACCCTCCATGTGCTATTGATGTCATCAGAGCAATGGAACGTCGGGGGCTGTTTCTTTACATAGGGAAGAGAGAGAGAGGTGATGTGGTTCTTGAAACCCTTTTTTTTCTAAATACGTCAACAGTTTTTCCCAAACAGCTTTTGTTTTTGAGTTATAGGTAACTACCCACTTTTATTATTTTACGTTTTATATTGAACACTAAAGAATATTTTGTTGATATTTTTAGGTATGGCTTCTTCAAGAAGATGTTGTAATTGTAATTGTGAAAAATTAAAAAGAATTGGTGCTTCGGAAAAAGCTCAAACAATGGACTTATTTAATAAAATTGTATAGATTTAATTCCAAAAATTTTACTTCATCAATTAGATATTCCGTAGAAAAAACATTATGGTGCGGTTTATACAAGCCGAACGAGTGATTTGAGTGTAAATTTTGTATGAAAAGCACTCAGTTTTTTTAGTGGTTTCCATACAAAATTTACACTCAAATCACTCGTTCGGCTTGTATAAACCACACCTATGAAAAACAGTTCTCTAATTGAAGCACAGCCGCGAATAACGTTGTAAGTGACAAATTGCAAAATGTTCAGGAGAGTAAAAAAACATTTTTTAAAGGCAAAATTATATATTTTTTAAATTTTTTTTTACCTTCTCAAAAATGATAATAATAAAAACTTATATTCAAAAAATTAAGAAATTTTAATTTGAAATTACATGTTAATTTACTGTTTAAAAATTTTTTTAGTGGAAAAACGTTTTATATCCAAAGCGCGATGTCAGTTAAAACGTTATTCCACTACAGCAAGCATCATGGAAAATGGCTTTTAAAACGTTATTCCACGTTGCAAAATGTTATTGTCGCAAAGAAAACATTCCTATTAAAGACAATTTTGTTTAATTGATTTATATTCTTTAAATAAAGGATAAATTATAAAATTTTATATATTTATAACAAATAAAAACTAATTCAACATCAAAACAAAAATTTGTATCAAGAAAATTAAATTCGAAAATTAATTCGATTAAAGACGATAAAAAACCTGTTTGTTCATTGTATTTTTTTTTTCATAGAAATGATAAAAATGTTGCTGTATTTGACTTATGCTAATTTTTTTACAAATTAAGTAGCATTGGCAATCACAAACCTATATAACAAATATTAAAATAAAAAATAAAATGTTGCGGACTTAAAACGTTTTTCCATGTACCTGCTCTGGAGCGTTTTTTTTAGGTATACTTTTCTTTTTTCTTGTTATATACGCATTTCCACTATTTCTCAACCTTATAATTTTATTGTCTTTCCAATTTTCAACATCAACTTTCCTTTTTGTGCCTCTGTTCCACTTATCAATTACTTTCGATAATTCCGTTCGCATCATTTTGAATGTAACTTACAACGTTCTTCCACTGAAAGTCTTTTTCTAATTGCATTTCGATAGCGATAAGGAGCATAATTTTGGCTAATTTGGTGTTTGAGTAATGTAAGAGAGTAATGTTAACGGTAATATGCAAAAAAACATGTTTTGCAAAAAATGGCATTTGAAACGTTATTCGCGGCTGTGCTTCAATTCATGCACAACATAATTTTTTTTAAATGTTCTCTTATTTAGTTGTTATTAAAACTTTTACAATAAAAAATTTTACAATAAAAAAAGTCGCATTATTTGCTCGATTTTAAAGACAAAAGTTATATTAAGAAAAAAGTAAATGGAATATTTGAGCCGTTTATTTTGAAAATGGCGTAAGTCACTTTTTTTGTTGATTGCAAATTTTTTACAAATGAAAAGATACTGTTCAATTTTATTAAGTGTTGCCATTAACTCGATTTTTTATGCCACTTTCAAAATAAACGGCTGATTTAATCAACATAAAAAAATGTTTATCACGTAGAAATAATTTCAAATCCCTTTTCAAACGTTATGAAAAAGGTTGACAAATATCTTGTTATCATTCAAAATATAAAAGAAATGGCAAAAAATCTTTGAGCTAATTAATAGAAAATATTTCCTATCTAATATACATATATTTTAAAAGCAACAGCTAAATATTAACAATTCAATTTAAAAAAAAAGAAAAGGAAAACCTTTAACATAAATAACAAGAAATTGTTATTATTAATTATTAATTATTGATTAGGTATGAGTTGTGTTTGTCAACCAGATTTCTTGTGATTTACCTAAATTGTAGGGTATTTATTGGAATAATAATTGCCCGATTAATCAAAAAATTTCAGCCGATCAAGTATATATATTGACAAAATCGAGTAAGAATGTATTTGAGTAATTTGGGTGTACATACTTGTATTAATCGAATAACTCGGTGTCAAAAAGGAGATCATATAATTTTTTTTTTTTGAAAACTGGCAAAATATTGAGGTCGCATAAAATTTTCAAGTAAATTTTATAGGCAAAATTGTGTGTTATGGATACACCGTTCAAAGAATTAAATAAAAAGTCAGGACCATTAAAATAACAGTCCTATATATGAATGAGATCCTTTTATTAGAGATGTGCAAATGTCGTGAATTTTTCGTTATTCGTGATTACAAATTGATAAAATCACGCGTGTGTGCGTGATCGTGATTCAAAAATTTAATACCGTGCGTGATCGTGCGTGATTTTTTAATGAAATTATGTTAAGCTTTTTTTCTTTTGAATTTTTTTATCTTGGCTAAAATTACATCCATTCATACATACATATGTAATTACGTACAATATGTACAAATGTATGTATGATTGTGGCTTCATACATTAAAATCGCCGTTACAAATGCAGACATTCATCAACATACATCTTTGAAAATCTTGCGTTAACATAAACCTAACAACACTAACTAGTATTCCTTTTAAATTCCTTTACATATAAGTAATAAATTTAAATAACCTGCCTTGGCAGACAAAGATAAAGTGCTTTCTTTCGTAGCATCACTTGTATGCTCCTAAAATCACAACAAAAAAAAATGCTATGTTTTCATAATAATGGATATATTAAGTGTTTGCTGCAAATGGTCTTGCGAAAGTGTAAATGCATAATATCGTTGCATATTTTTGATAATATCCAGTAATAAAATACACAAATACAAAAAGCTACAATATATTTTGAATTTGCACTTTCGCTAGACCATTTGCACTAAACACTGAATATCTCCATTGATTTGTGACACAACGAAATTTAATTTTAGCATCTTTAGGCATATGAGTAGATCACAAAATACCATCCAAACACTCATTTGACGCCGCAAACAGAAACTAAAATATGAACTTAATATGAGAAGAAATGTAAGCAGTTTTCAGAAAAATTTCCGAATTTTCAAATATAACGAAATAATTTAAAAATTTGATTAATAGATTTAGTTGGATTTCTTTTTTTATAAGAATGTATATTAACATAAAAAAGCAAAATATGCTTGAAAAGCAAGCACTAAAACAAAGCCTAAAATATGCAATGATGTCTGAGATATGCTAAATTAAGCTGTAAAACGTAAAATATGCAAAAGTATGCAATAAAAATTGTATGCGAAAATTCTTATACAAATCTGAAACTTATAAAAATTTTATTTGTGTTTACATTTATCGCACAGGAAAATACATGCAATTGCATATTTGTGGTTACCCTGCTTACACAATTGCATCTCCAACTAGATTGGCTAGTGAGAGAATTAGTTAAAAATGTGAGTGGTTTTTGAGTGGAAAATTTTCTTATCATTGTGAATTATCGTGCAAAAATTGGGACAAAAAAATTTTGTTAATAAAAAATATATGAATTTTTTCTACATATTTTCTTCGATTATTTTAAAAAGTGTTACAACGATTATTTTTCAAATCGTACTAAAGAAAAATGAAAACCCTAGTAAATGATGAGAACATATTTTGTTTTTTTTTATATTTGTTAAAGGGATTGAATTTGCTTCCTATTTGAGACACAATAGTTTTAAAAATCTTATTAACGCAACATTTTTCAATAAGTGTATAAAATGAAAGCCAAAATTTGTCAGTAACTTAAAAAAGATTGAAATGAAAATAAGTTATGCACGTGATTGTATATTTTAAAAGTTAAAATATACGAGTATATAAATTTCAACAACTTGTTACATGCCACAAACGCCACACCCACATCATGTATGTATGATATGTATGTATGTATATACTAATAGGATACTTCTCTTGTTGCTCATTTATATTAATGTTTGTGCAACTTGTTGTATTACAGGTTTCTATCGTTTTCCATTTACATTTCCTACAAAACCTCCGAAAGTAAAAAATATACATAATATAAATAAATTAAAAACATCAAAAGTAATAAATTAAAATATGCTCGTATTTACGCATTTTCCAAATTTCCAAAGAGTTTCATACATTTGCTGGAGAGTTTAGATTGTAATTGTTTTGAATTGTTAAGTCCTAAGCGTCACACATTCAACTTCTTGAATTTTTAAAAATTGTCCTTAAACTATAGCAAATTTCATATAAAAGGCCAATAGCGATGTATCGCCAATACTACAAGTTTGGCAATACGAAGAACCTCCACAGAGTGAAAACATTTGTTGCCAACCGAATTCTGAAGGCTACTCCAACTATCGATTCGGTTGACCTAATCAATTAAAGAATTGTCATAGCCGTATGTTGATTACAATTTTGGTAATATGGTTATGATCGTGGAATGTTGGTTAGCGGTCACTGCTATATAGTCTATGAAAATGATATTCTATTGACACAACCGATTTCGTATAAGGCAACGTGTTTCAAACGTGTTCAATACCAATAATGGACAAAAATATTTTAAATTCAAATGAGTAAGTAAATCAGTTTATTTTCAATTCTGATAAATGTCAATTCTGAATTGGTTTTCATAACCACCTTGAATATAATTTAGTAAAGTATTAAAAACATTAAATCAATTGTGTTCCGGGATAAGCTTCCATTTAAGATTCCATGGTATTAACCAATTTCATTAGTTGTCGCAACCGAAAATTCAGTGGTACTACACGAAAATTATAGTTGTAGCAACCGAATTCTATTATAGTTTGTGCAACCGAGACAATTAGTTTGGTAACAAATTCGGTTGTCAAAAATAATCTGTTTTCTCTGTGTAGTGACCTCTAAATATGGTCTGATCGTTCCAAATTTTTGTGTGCATATTTCTTTTAATGAATGGTTTAAGGGTGGTTTCGTAGAGAGCAAACAAATCGTTTGCAAATCCCAGTCTAATTTATAAGTTTCTGGTTAGTTAAGTTTTGTATGCATATTTTAAAAAAATTCTTCAATGAATTTCCCTTGCGAGCCATATAAAAAAAAATTAAAAATACGATAGAATTTCTTCCATGTAAATATTAAGATATATTGAATTAAAAGGACGCTAAGAAAGACGACTATTTTCAAGTCCTTATTGAGTTTATCAAGAATCTAACTTTAAAATGTCAAAGTTAGGAAAATAACTAAAACTTTCAAATTACCTATTTCAAAAATATATGACACATAATTATAATTAACATGTTTTTTGTCGCCACAGTTGATACCAGAAAGTAAACAATTATTTTAGCAAATTTTATAATTTCAATCGCATGTTAACAAACCATTCCTTTTACAATGTACTCGTAGTTATTTAAAAAGTGAAAATATGTAGAAAGAGAAATGCAGACAATAAAACAAATAATAAATGAAAAATAAAGAAATATTAATAAATTAAAAGGTTTTTATGTGAATTTTGAATAAAACTTTTACTACAATTTATTTGTTAAAGTCAAAAAACAAATAATAAAATCCAATTGTTACCTTCAATAGTGTTTTAAATGGATATCAGGTTTCATTGGTTACAGTGGCGCCAAGCGAAGCAGAAATTATTTAAAAAAAAGAAGTATATTTATTGGTGGTGCCAGCACGAACTTTTTTTATTTTTATTTTTTTACGAAAGTTTTTTGCATTTTTAAAAAAGTTTTCGTTGGAAAAAAATTGGTAGCTCAATGATATTTCCAAAAGGACTTGATGAAAAGTCCTTTTGTCTCGCTAATGCGATTGGGTTTCATTTTACGAAAATCGGGGCAAGTTATTCCCCTAAAATATTGATTATTTTTGACCAAGTTTGCTTGTATTTTGTTCTTTTTTTAAAAAATTTCAGTTACTTGTCCCCATTTTTTATTGCAAAACTTCAAGATTTATTGACCGATTGTCAACTAATATTTTTTCGGAAACCGAGTGTAAATTGTTCCCGTCCCTACTTACATTTCGAAGAGTGTTATCCTGAAAATCCGTGGGACACATGGTCTTTAGCAAGAGTACATCCATTTCTGATTGAATTGCCAATGAACTGCCCTGATTTTTAGGGGAGAAAAAAGTTATACTTTAAGAGAGTAGTTTATACGTAAAATTGGATAATCGCAGAGGTCTTTACTGTTATTTTCAATATGGAAAAAATTTAAATCGAATGTCCACTAACATTTTCTGACAGAATATTGTTTCGTTTTACTTGGAAATATAATTTGTTTTTTGTTTAGCAATTAAGTTCAAAATTTTAAGTCCAACTGACTGATGTGCCAATTTAAGAAATTAAATTTCTCAGGCTTAAGTTCGTATGATTTAATTTTTAAATTAAATTATTATTTTATTAAAAAAGAAACTCTAGACACTCGTTATAATTGAACGGAAGATTGAATTGACATCACGAAGTTTTGAGACAAACCATAGTCTCATGATTAGACCTCACTACCAATCACGACAGCCGCAATCAAGTACTGCAACATCCTCTACCATTATTATATTCTGCAGAGCCACATGAGAGCTCTTAATAATGGCTCAATTCATAAGCTCCCCTTGTACCGGGCATTGTTTATTTAAATACACATTTGAAATACACGTTGTAAACGGTTTTTGTTTTATTGTAATCTTGTGTATTTTTATATCTAAACGTCAACCTTTGCAAGTAGACAGACAGTTGTGGTGAATAATAAATTAAATAAAAAGCACAAATTGATGGTATGGCACAACTACCAGGTATATGCAGTCCGACAGAAAGTACAACAATCCTAAAACAACAGATATTTTTTTTTTGTAAAGTATTCGATTTCTATCAAAACACACTAACCAATTCATCACATTTTTTTACTTACACATTCCAAAATATAACAATTCCTAATGTATGCTTCCAAAACTGTACCTGTTGTATGTATCGTGGTTATAAATTTAGCAGAATCAGCTGCGCTAGAAAGTGCACCTCATGTATACGCCATTACTGATACCAAGATATATAATCAGAGATAGGAAGGAATTTGCATTTAGAAACTAAAAATAAAATTACTTTTACAAAGAATACAATTTTAAGGAATATTGGATAATTTTGTGATAAAAATGGAGTAAAAATTTGTATTAATGGAAATATGTTCCAATGCGAATACTAGTGGCTGCAAATTAAGTAACATCGAAAAATTAGTATAAAAGACATTATACTCCCATCTATGGATTCAATAAAACGTTTTGAAAACATATGAAATGAAATTGTATAAATTTATCTTATCACTCTTTTCAATACAAATTACCAACAACATATTTAAGCTTGTGTAAAATAATACAATAATACGACATATACAATAATACAAGGAGCTTGTGAATTGAAAAAATATTTTATATATCACGTCCCACTGTGTACCGTATGGCTTTAATAATTTCATTCATACCATATTCATTTGCAAACATTTCTCAAATTGGTCTTTTTCTTATGGCTTCGAGGGCAACTTTAACATTCATGTATTTGTAGCATTTCGCATTACAATTTTCATTGTTTTCACATGGTTGTTTTTTTTTTATGTTCTCCTTCCATTTTAATAGTCGTATATTTCAAAATGCATTTTTGTTGTAATTACAAAATGCTTTTTACTAAAGTGCATGAGTTTGCATGATATTGCCTCTATATTTATATCAGGCTTTATTTTTTATTTTTTTATATAAACTACAACATACATTTTAAAGTAACAACTATAACAGCAGCACCAGTAGCAAGACCAGCAATAACAACACCAACAACAAAAGAAACAGCGACAATAGAAGAGGAATTATATACTTTTCATTTGCCGCCAACTATAATAATAGTTGTTGTTGCTGAAGTCCACAGAGGGAGTAAAACTAATCGCTTAGAGACGCCAACAGTTGCCAGTTTTTTTTTTTTTTGGTTAAAAATTATTCATCTGTATTCATACATATACATACTATGTACACATACACATGTGTTTTGCATACCTAAGTAAAAAGCTCTAATATTGCTAAAATAAACTATGCTTTCATATAAAACACCAAAATAACCATTACGGCAGGGTAAAGAAACCTGTTGAAGTGTCATACACATGTTTGCATTCTACGATAATATTTTATACTGCTTAGAGGTGAAGTAAGTTTAAGTTGGATTAAAAAGAGGAGATTAGCGATATTTAAGACTCGTAACGGCAGGAATAGAGTTCCAGTTTGTAGTAACTTGTCCTGTATGAATGTATGTGTTTGAACTTTATTTTGGTCCACTCTATACGGCCAGATTTATTAAAAATTTTCGCAATTTTTAATGACGGCTAACAATACACTAATTCGAACATTTTATACCATTATCGTAATCCGGAAATCGATGGGTTATCTTGTCATCGCCATATTCAGAATATCCTCAATTTATGTGAACATTTTCAAAATTCCTTTTTTGTTTGCAAGTTTGGTCCAAAAAAAGAAGTTATGGGCGTACGAACATTAACAAAAACTCACACGACTTGAAAACCTCCATCTTTTTTTTAATTAAATTAAAAAGACACATGTGATTTTTTTTTTTTTTTTACAAAAATGTATTACAATATATTAAAGCTTTTATTGTAAAGGAGAGTAACAATAAAAATAAATTCAAATATAAAAAAAAACACTTTTTGTCTTAAAATTAGATATTTTTAAATTTGTGAAAAGATGTTATAAATTCCCAAAAAATATTTTAATAAAAATGGTCACCTAATTTTCGTGCTATCAAACAATTTTATTGTTATTTTATACCATTCGTTCTTGATTTACAGTAAATTTTACACTCTTCAGATTCCGTTTATTTTTTAGTGTATCGATGTTGCAGTAAAAATGATTTTGCTAGCAAAGCTCAAATTAAGCTTTTTTTATTAACATGCAAAACTTATTTTGATGACGCTCCTTAAAGAATGAAAGTATTTTTCAGGGCTTACCACAAATTAAGTTAAAAGAAAAATCCATTTTAAATTTTAAATAATATATAAAAAAACATGAAAAAGTTTTCGTTTCGTCTTTAAAGACTTAACTTTTATAATTGAAACCACTTTCGATCGGAATTGAGTTTTGTGACATGGCTTAACATACTTGGTGATATATTTTTCAAGGTTAGTACTTTTAGTTTAAATAAAAAAAAAATCTCTTATAAAACATTAAAATATTGGCGCAAATTTGCCCAACTCTGACTCAATGAAATTCTGGGCATTGGAAATTATACATATGTATATTATGTACATATTTGCAAAAAGTTTACAAACGTACAAACATATATGTATGTATATATATACATTCTACATCGTAGTTTATAATTACATTTTTATGCATTGTGAATAGATCTTGTGTGCCAAATTATAAAATTCATATTAAAAACTTTAACAATCATGATTCACTTAATGTTTTACTGCCATAACTACAGCAAACACAAAATCTATTAATTTTACAAGCTTTTGTTTAAAAGTTGTGTTTTTATTACTTTGTTTTTTTTAATTTGAGTTGTTTTTAAAAAGAAACAATTCTTGCATTAGAAAGTAAAAATGAAGAGACTTTACAATAATGTTAATTTTGTGTTATCTGTGATGGATAAAAAGTTGTCAGAGTAAGCAATGTCGTCCTAGAGATGTTGTAATATTTATTATAGGCAGCGGTTTTACGTTTTGTACATCAAAATTTCAATTAAGTTCCTTAATTAATATTTAAAACTAGTTTCAATTAATTTCGTAATTGAATCAAACGTGCAATTTCGTACTAACCAAAAATTGTTTCTATATGTATAAATGGACTAAAAAAGGTATAACAATTCTCGTATTCTATTTCTGTTAAAAACTTGGTTAAATAATGGATGGAAAAATATTATCCATTTTACATTAATTGTAAAAATGAACAAACAACCGCTGATTAGAGGTGTTCCGGCCTTGATACTGATAAATTCTGCTAATCTCATTGGATATACATAACATAAAAAAACTCTTAGTAATTTTGAATTTTGATTAATGCAATAAAACTGAATAATAATTTTTAATTTATAAATTATTACATTTCAAATAATAAATACGTTTATTCGTAATAATAATATAAATATTATTTCTAAAAAGTTCTACTAGTGAAAGACAAATTTGGTTCCACCCTTATACATAGATATGTATACGAAATTGTGCTTTTGATTTTAGTGTTGGAAATATTGGGCAGATTTTCGAATATTCTCCAACAAAATGAACTTCCGGGAAAACAAAGGAAAGGGGAAAATTTCAAACACGTCGAGAATAATAATAAGAAGAATATTAAAAAGTCTTCTGCCAATGGGGCGGGAGAAAAGTAATTATAATTATTGATATATCTGCGCAACTAAAATACTGAATATATTAAAATTCTATGTGGTTTACTTTAGGAAGATGCTTGTATCGATAAGAGGAGGAAATGGTCAGCCCAATACAGAGAAATAACGATCATTGCATAACTCCCTCATAACTGGACCGAATTTCTGAATAATAATTTTTGCTTATTTCGATTTTCGTGTTTACAGACTTTTTTCCTGAAGTTATTAATTCTGCGACAAAAAGGAAAAGTGCTTAAGTTGAGATAAGCTCATTTTGAGTTAATATCACCATCGTATTTTGCATATTCAAAATTATCTCTGGGCACAGTTTTATTCATATTGAACAATTTTTAACGATGTTCTGCTGCTTTTCTTTTTTTTTTAACTAATTTTCTAATATGGAAAAACGGCTTAATTTGACTTAGAAAATATTGCATTTCAAATTGAATAACTTTCTTATGGTATGAGTTAAAAAATTAATAGAATCGAAAAACGAATGATCAAGTTTTAATACAACCCGATTACATTTTTATCAAACCACTTAAACATTTAAAACTGCTTTTCTAGATAACTATAAAATATGACTTAAGTACTTTTTCCTTATTGCCACAGACTGTTGAATATTAGAAAGCTCCGATTTAAAAAACAAATAGTTTAATTGTCTAAAATACTAAATTTTAGATTTATTTTATAAGAATGCGGATAGCGGAGCACAACAGATATAGCTAGTTTTTTTTTTATTAAAATTACTAAGCCAGTTTATTGTTTTAACGTTTTTAATCATTATTTCAAAATTAATTATGAACGTGTTAAAACAATAAACTTTTTTTTTTTAATTTTTGGTTTATTGTGTCCTTGGAAAATATATTTAATTAGTGTTTATACTCAAAATTATCTGTTAGAAGATAGGATATATATTTTCTATTTAAAACAAAAGAAATTCCTTAAGCTCTAGGGTATTTTCTATTCATAATGTATTTTGTTATCGTCAAACTCTCCGCCAACACTGGCACAAACTAAAGCTTTTAAGCCTTAAACAAATAATTTCCTCAGCAGGAACAATATATATACTCAAAACATACTCTGTGGTCTTCTATTATACGGCACAAAATTGTATAGATAAATAAATACCTTCTGCGATATTATTTGGCAAAAGAAAATAATTATTGTATGGGCGGTCTGTCGATAAAATAAATTCATTTACAACAACTCAACGTTTTATTGTAAAACTGCAGGAATTAAGTGAACAACTAAAACGGTGTGAGTGCGTGTCTAAGATTATGCAGTTGTTTAAATTTTCCCTTAATTATATTGGGCAAAACAATTGCCCGCTGTTAATGTTAATAAAAACGGAATTAAGTCACTCAGGTATTATATTATTTCCTTGATCTTTTGTGTTAGTGATTGCTGAATTAGATAAGGATAATATGAAATGGCATTCTAATATTGAGTCATAACATATTATTATGAGTTCTTTTATTTGCTATCAGTTATATATTAGTTTGTAGGCAGCTTGAAATAGCATAAACAAAATAAATAACTCAAAATAATATATGAAACACCGACCAAATCATCTTTATATAAATTTGCATTGTATTGAATTTAAAAAAAAAATAAAAAAAATTTTTTTTAGTAAATTTTAAAAATTTCTATTAATAAGTCACATCTTTTTTATCCTTCAGTGTTGAGTTTGCCTGCAAAGGATTCGAACTTTCTGTTTCTCTCTGTCTTGAGCCAAAGGTTTAGCTGTCCTTGTATCCAGCGATATAGTTTATCTTCACTCCCCTTGTACGTGAGCCCACTAGTTTTGTTTTAAATACCTGTCTTGGTAAACGGTTATCTTGTATCCTGCTAAAATGTACAATACCATCACATCTTGCTCCTATCATTTCTATTTTTTTTTTTTTTTTTTTTTTTTTTTTTTTTTTTTTTAATTAGGACCAGCACTCAGGGGATGACCCCTACGTATGCAGTGCATTGTGCCGGAACTCAGAGAGAGGGATAGAGAAGATAGATGTTGAAAATGTAGAAGGCTTAACTCTTTTACAACTCTGCTTTGCGCGTTATGTTAATTTTTATAGCAGTGTTGAGGCGTCTCCGGTGTTAGGTAGACGCATTAACTTTGTTAAGCTGTATTGTCAGGCATTTTATTAATTGTTTTACTTCGCCGATGTTTCTGCTAACCGACGAAGGAGGGCGATGTTGTGTACATTAGCTTAGAACATCATCAATCGCTGTCGGAACAGTTTTTTAGTGACCAGTGCTATGCCTTCATCACTTAAATAGTCCGACAACAATTAATACAATGTCTCACTAATGTACATTACAGACATTAATGATGTTGATTGACTTGCTCTGGTCAGGGTTTGAACCCAGGCCCCACGTCATTGTTTGCTTAGTAGTCAACGCGCTAACCTCTTCAGCCAACACCACCCTAAAGTCTTGATATTTCAGCTAGCCCCTTAGTGTTGTTTTCGTCTAAAGTATTTCATATCGATCCCTTGCACTCTGGGCTTTCTTTTCGTTCTTAATGCCCCCGATTTACAGATGCCATGTTATACTTATAATCTGAACGAGTATTCCGTTCACTGTCTATTTTGTCGTGCTACTTAAACGTTTTGCATGTGAAAAAGACCGGATGCACGTTGTTTGTGTGATATTAAACCGGGGTCACATTAGTCGTTTTGTATTTAATCTTCTGCAATTTTAGTTTGCATGATTCTTCGTTTAGGATGTCACTTATACATATATTCTCCCTATCCTTGCATTATGTCCTTGTCCTCTCTAAGGACGGGTTTCTTCTTTTCAGCGAATGAAATTGATTGGGAACAATCTTTGGGGCATCTTAGGTTTACAGCGTATGGCTCTTCTCCTGGAACTGGCCGAACTTCTCTACATGATTATAATTTAGTTTGACGCACAAGTAGTTTGACCTTAATCCTTTATTCCTTGTAATACCCATATTTTTCTGTTCATTTATCACTGATGTTGTTTTCCCAATAAATTATTTTTGAATTTGAATCATGAATTCTCGATATTTTCATTATAATGTTGACTTTCATTTCAATTTAGTTTTTTCGTGATTGATCTTCGGTATTCCTCTTGTATTTGATTTGATTTTAAACTTTATTTTTAATTTATTTTTATTTGCAGTTTTGTGTAGCGATTCTGCTTGTTTACTTTGGTCCACCGTCACCTTCTGTTTCGGGTCATAATGAAATCGATTAGACGACTGTACTCTCGTACATCTATGGCTTGTTTTCTTTGTGAACAAATTATTAATTTTACAATTAATTTATTGGAAATACATAGTAAAAATTAATCTCTGGCGGAACTTGCTTTACCTGGTTGTGGCAACCGAATTTGTTGCCATCCGAATGGTGGCGGTTGCACAAGCTATCATAGAATTCGGGTGCTACAGCTACAATTTTCGTGTAGTACCATAGAATTTTCGGTTGCGAAAAAAATAAAAATGGGTAAAACCATGGAGTTTTAAATGGAAGCTAATCGGGATTATTTACGCTCATTTTTATCCTGTAACACAATTGAGATTATATTTTTAATACTTAACTAAATTATATTGTTTTACTTACTCATTTGAATTTAAAATTTATTTTTCTGTCCATTATTGGTATTGAACATTGAACTCATATGTTTGAAACACTTCGCCTTAGACAACTCAGCCACACGAAAAATAATGCGTAAGTACATACTTATTTTACTATACTTGGTTATGCCAACTAAATAATCGGTTAGGAGTATCAACCAAACCATATTCACTTTCAATTATTCGGTTGTGCTCGCCATTTTGGCATTTAGTAGCAGCAAAAGAATGCATTCGGTTGACCTAACCAATTTAACAACTGTATATTGGTTAACATTTTGGTATTATGGCTATGATCATGGAATGTTGGTTGGACCCATAGAATATTGTTAGCGGTAACCGGTATATAGTCTATGCAAGTGATATTCTATTGACTTAACCAATTTGCAACCAATCTTTTTTTCTGGGTGTACGTACTACAAAAGCAAATAAATTAATTCTAATATATATATTCTTTTGAAACACACACACCACACCTAGGCAAAAGTAATATGTTCACCAGAAAATTATAAAAAAAATTTTAAACCAACAAAAACAAAGACGAAAAAAGACTTCCAAACACAATCGTCCATAAAAATATAATGTAGAATAATAACAATAATAGTTAAATAAATTTTATATAAAAATAATCAATACAATATGTTGCACAAAATTGCATTCAAGCAATATTTTTATGACAATTTCTCTATATTTGTGTAATAAAATCCGATTACGAGGGAGAATCCAAAGTAACACAACAAAAAAGCAAAAAAGTACACAAAGGACCAATAACAAGACACAGAAAAATATTTGCTTCTGTGCGTATAAAAATGTGTGTGTGTGTGTCTGTATAGATGATTGTGTGCAGTACGGATTATTATCTTAATATTATATGATCTGTTTACACTTCGGTTAAAGTATCAACCCTCAAATAAAATATCTACAAGAGCAGAATTAAGGCGCGTAGAGTCTATTATCATACAACGGTTGGTCTGTCTGTCTATCTGTCTGTTCTATTGTTGGTCTATTTAACAGTCAGATAGTCTGCCTCTGCGTATATGTATGTATGTGTATGACGGTCTATTGTCTTGTTTTCAGTGTTTCTCTATTGTTTATATTGTTGTCAAAGATTCACCCTTGACCTTTTTCTTGTATTGAGCAAGTTTTGTGGATTCTTGTTTTTGTTTTTCATTCTTCCGGATAGTTTTGTCAATAAAAATATTTATTCAATTATTTGTGTTCTTGCAACATCGCTTGCCATGGATTCTTCCTTTTTATTTACATATTTATTTATTTTCCTTTTTTGGGGAGTTTTCAGTCTTTTATGTATTTAATTTTTTAAATCCTGCCATTAAACAATATGTGAGTATTTTTATGATTCGTTTAAGGTTGGTAAAATGGAATGGTGATACAATTGGTATGACCTCAGTACACAGTAAAGAAATATATGTATATATCGAAACTGAAAATGTGTTGTTTGTTAAGTCATAGTTAATAAGGAATTTCTTAAGACAACTACAGACAACATTGTTCATTAATAGATTCGTTTTAGTGAAAAATTCTTAGTAAGCTCTTATTAGAACTGGAGGTATTAGAGTAGTATAATTGATTTTTTTTCGGAAAAATCCCGATAAAAAAAATCCCGATATCTCACTAGTTTTTTAGGGAAAAAAATTCTGAAAAATATTTGTGGGTTTTTCCTTGGTTAGTTCCCTTGTTAAGTTTTCAATTTGCTTTGTCACTTTTGTGAAAAGCGTAAATTTTCCTAAAGATGGGATTAAGTTTATTCAAAATGGAACTGAATATTAAACGCTGCTTAAAGTGAGTGTATAATTTGTTTCGCACTACTATAACACTACATTAACATTCACATACATATACATACATTTTTTTTAGTGAGCACTATTTTAATTTTGTCAATATATTTATTTTTGAATTTTCGAAATTAAGTTCGAATTTTCGAAATTAAATTCGCATTTTCAAAATTAAGTTCGAATTTTGGAAATTAAATTCGAATTTTCGAAATTAAGTTTGAATTTTATTTTATATTTAATGCTATCATTTCTCTTTTCGAAATTAAATACGCATTTTCAAAATTAAGTTCGAATTTTGGAAATTAAATTCGAATTTTCGAAATTAAGTTTGAATTTTATTTTATATTTAATGCTATAATTTCTTCACAAGAGCACTTCATATTCGTAAAATATAAAATATTTTATATTTATAAATGAGTTTCACATCGACATGTTAAATTTTCTTAAAGTTCCAACAATTCAAAATAATTTTTTTGGATTATCAAAACAAATTTATAATAAAACTCTAAAAAAAAAAAATCAATCAAAAGGATCTCTGATATTCAATGTCAACTAAGCTTTTCCGTAGACTCTTCAAACAACAATACAGAAGCTTTAAAATAAATGATTTTTTAATATTTAAACTATCTTAATGTAGTTAAAAATGGCAAATAATTTAAATCCTTAAAGTTCCTTCTTATATTGTTAATCGATGATGTTCCTGTCAAAAATATAACAACTCTTTGTCTTTATTTAGATTTATATATTTAACTAGCTTATCCCGGTGTGCTTCGCTACCCCCTCGTTATAAAATAAAATTAAAAGTATTTATATTAAAATTGTGTAAATTATGTTCAGGTCTACGGGAATTTGGCTATTTGTGAGCACATTTATGTTTGTCACTCATTTGGACCAATTGGATATTAAAGCCAAGAATCCATACTTATATGCTATGTTAGTCCGATTTCTCAATTGTATTTGAGAATTTTTCTATAACATTTGTTTGTCACTCATTTGGACCAATGGGAAATTAAAAACAAGGATCCATACTTATAGGCTATGTAAGTCCGATTTCTCAATTATATTTGAGAATTTTTCTATAACATTTGTTTGTCACTCATTTGGACTAATGGGAAATTAAAGACAAGGATCCATACTTAGAGGCTATGTAAATCCGATTTCTCAATTATATTTGAGAATTTTTCTATAACATTTGTTTGTCACTCATTTGGACCAATGGGAAATTAAAAACAAGGATCCATACTTATAGACTATGTAAGTCCGATTTCTCAATTGTATTTGAGAATTTTTCTATAACATTTGTTTGTCACTCATTTGGACCAATGGGAAATTAAAAACAAGGATCCATACTTAGAGGCTATGTAAATCCGATTTCTCAATTATATTTGAGAATTTTTCTATAACATTTGTTTGTCACTCATTTGGACCAATGGGAAATTAAAAACAAGGATCCATACTTATAGACTATGTAAGTCCGATTTCTCAATTGTATTTGAGAATTTTTCTATAACATTTGTTTGTCACTCATTTGGACCAATGGGAAATTAAAAACAAGGATCCATACTTAGAGGCTATGTAAATCCGATTTCTCAATTATATTTGAGAATTTTTCTATAACATTTGTTTGTCACTCATTTGGACCAATGGGAAATTAAAAACAAGGATCCATACTTAGAGGCTATGTAAATCCGATTTCTCAATTATATTTGAGAATTTTTCTATAACATTTGTTTGTCACTCATTTGGACCAATGGGAAATTAAAAACAAGGATCCATACTTATAGACTATGTAAGTCCGATTTCTCAATTGTATTTGAGAATTTTTCTATAACATTTGTTTGTCACTCATTTGGACCAATGGGAAATTAAAAACAAGGATCCATACTTAGAGGCTATGTAAATCCGATTTCTCAATTATATTTGAGAATTTTTCTATAACATTTGTTTGTCACTCATTTGGACCAATGGGAAATTAAAAACAAGGATCCATACTTAGAGGCTATGTAAATCCGATTTCTCAATTATATTTGAGAATTTTTCTATAACATTTGTTTGTCACTCATTTGGACCAATGGGAAATTAAAAACAAGGATCCATACTTATAGGCTATGTAAATCCGATTTCTCAATTATATTTGAGAATTTTTCTATAACATTTGTTTGTCACTCATTTGGACCAATGGGAAATTAAAAACAAGGATCCATACTTAGAGGCTATGTAAATCCGATTTCTCAATTATATTTGAGAATTTTTCTATAACATTTGTTTGTCACTCATTTGGACCAATGGGAAATTAAAAACAAGGATCCATACTTAGAGGCTATGTAAATCCGATTTCTCAATTATATTTGAGAATTTTTCTATAACATTTGTTTGTCACTCATTTGGACCAATGGGAAATTAAAAACAAGGATCCATACTTAGAGGCTATGTAAGTCCGATTTCTCAATTGTATTTGAGAATTTTTCTATAACATTTGTTTGTCACTCATTTGGACCAATGGGAAATTAAAAACAAGGATCCATACTTATAGACTATGTAAGTCCGATTTCTCAATTGTATTTGAGAATTTTTCTATAACATTTGTTTGTCACTCATTTGGACCAATGGGAAATTAAAAACAAGGATCCATACTTAGAGGCTATGTAAATCCGATTTCTCAATTATATATGAGAATTTTTCTATAACATTTGTTTGTCACTCATTTGGACCAATGGGAAATTAAAAACAAGGATCCATACTTAGAGGCTATGTAAATCCGATTTCTCAATTATATTTGAGAATTTTTCTATAACATTTGTTTGTCACTCATTTGGACCAATGGGAAATTAAAAACAAGGATCCATACTTAGAGGCTATGTAAATCCGATTTCTCAATTATATTTGAGAATTTTTCTATAACATTTGTTTGTCACTCATTTGGACCAATGGGAAATTAAAAACAAGGATCCATACTTAGAGGCTATGTAAGTCCGATTTCTCAATTGTATTTGAGAATTTTTCTATAACATTTGTTTGTCACTCATTTGGACCAATGGGAAATTAAAAACAAGGATCCATACTTATAGACTATGTAAGTCCGATTTCTCAATTGTATTTGAGAATTTTTCTATAACATTTGTTTGTCACTCATTTGGACCAATGGGAAATTAAAAACAAGGATCCATACTTAGAGGCTATGTAAATCCGATTTCTCAATTATATTTGAGAATTTTTCTATAACATTTGTTTGTCACTCATTTCGACCAATGGGAAATTAAAAACAAGGATCCATACTTAGAGGCTATGTAAATCCGATTTCTCAATTATATTTGAGAATTTTTCTATAACATTTGTTTGTCACTCATTTGGACCAATGGGAAATTAAAAACAAGGATCCATACTTAGAGGCTATGTAAGTCCGATTTCTCAATTGTATTTGAGAATTTTTCTATAACATTTGTTTGTCACTCATTTGGACCAATGGGAAATTAAAAACAAGGATCCATACTTATAGACTATGTAAGTCCGATTTCTCAATTGTATTTGAGAATTTTTCTATAACATTTGTTTGTCACTCATTTGGACCAATGGGAAATTAAAAACAAGGATCCATACTTAGAGGCTATGTAAATCCGATTTCTCAATTATATTTGAGAATTTTTCTATAACATTTGTTTGTCACTCATTTGGACCAATGGGAAATTAAAAACAAGGATCCATACTTAGAGGCTATGTAAGTCCGATTTCTCAATTATATTTGAGAATTTTTCTATAACATTTGTTTGTCACTCATTTGGACCAATGGGAAATTAAAAACAAGGATCCATACTTAGAGGCTATGTAAGTCCGATTTCTCAATTGTATTTGAGAATTTTTCTATAACATTTGTTTGTCACTCATTTGGACCAATGGGAAATTAAAAACAAGGATCCATACTTATAGACTATGTAAATCCGATTTCTCAATTATATTTGAGAATTTTTCTATAACATTTGTTTGTCACTCATTTGGACCAATGGGAAATTAAAAACAAGGATCCATACTTATAGGCTATGTAAATCCGATTTCTCAATTATATTTGAGAATTTTTCTATAACATTTGTTTGTCACTCATTTGGACCAATGGGAAATTAAAAACAAGGATCCATACTTAGAGGCTATGTAAGTCCGATTTCTCAATTGTATTTGAGAATTTTTCTATAACATTTGTTTGTCACTCATTTGGACCAATGGGAAATTAAAAACAAGGATCCATACTTATAGACTATGTAAGTCCGATTTCTCAATTGTATTTGAGAATTTTTCTATAACATTTGTTTGTCACTCATTTGGACCAATGGGAAATTAAAAACAAGGATCCATACTTAGAGGCTATGTAAGTCCGATTTCTCAATTGTATTTGAGAATTTTTCTATAACATTTGTTTGTCACTCATTTGGACCAATGGGAAATTAAAAACAAGGATCCATACTTATAGACTATGTAAGTCCGATTTCTCAATTGTATTTGAGAATTTTTCTATAACATTTGTTTGTCACTCATTTGGACCAATGGGAAATTAAAAACAAGGATCCATACTTAGAGGCTATGTAAATCCGATTTCTCAATTATATTTGAGAATTTTTCTATAACATTTGTTTGTCACTCATTTGGACCAATGGGAAATTAAAAACAAGGATCCATACTTAGAGGCTATGTAAATCCGATTTCTCAATTATATTTGAGAATTTTTCTATAACATTTGTTTGTCACTCATTTGGACCAATGGGAAATTAAAAACAAGGATCCATACTTATAGGCTATGTAAATCCGATTTCTCAATTATATTTGAGAATTTTTCTATAACATTTGTTTGTCACTCATTTGGACCAATGGGAAATTAAAAACAAGGATCCATACTTATAGACTATGTAAGTCCGATTTCTCAATTGTATTTGAGAATTTTTCTATAACATTTGTTTGTCACTCATTTGGACCAATGGGAAATTAAAGACAAGGATCCATACTTAGAGGCTATGTAAGTCCAATTGTATTTGAGAATTTTTCTATAACATTTGTTTGTCACTCATTTGGACCAATGGGAAATTAAAAACAAGGATCCATACTTATAGACTATGTAAGTCCGATTTCTCAATTGTATTTGAGAATTTTTCTATGACATTTGTTTGTCACTCATTTGGACCAATGGGAAATTAAAAACAAGGATCCATACTTATAGGCTATGTAAGTCCGATTTCTCAATTGTATTTGAGAATTTTTCTATGACATTTGTTTGTCACTCATTTGGACCAATGGGAAATTAAAAACAAGGATCCATACTTAGAGGCTATGTAAGTCCGATTTCTCAATTGTATTTGAGAATTTTTCTATAACATTTGCTTGTCACTCATTTGGACCAATGGGAAATTAAAAACAAGGATCCATACTTATAGGCTATGTAAGTCCGATTTCTCAATTGTATTTGAGAATTTTTCTATGACATTTGTTTGTCACTCATTTGGACCAATGGGAAATTAAAAACAAGGATCCATACTTAGAGGCTATGTAAGTCCGATTTCTCAATTGTATTTGAGAATTTTTCTATAACATTTGCTTGTCACTCATTTGGACCAATGGGAAATTAAAAACAAGGATCCATACTTATAGGCTATGTAAGTCCGATTTCTCAATTGTATTTGAGAATTTTTCTATAACATTTGTTTGTCACTCATTTGGACCAATGGGAAATTAAAGACAAGGATCCATACTTAGAGGCTATGTAAGTCCAATTGTATTTGAGAATTTTTCTATAACATTTGTTTGTCACTCATTTGGACCAATGTGAAATTAAAGACAAGGATCCATACTTATAGGCTATGTAAGTCCGATTTCTCAATTGTATTTGAGAAATATTCTATAACATTTGTTTGTCACTCATTTGGACCAATGGGAAATTAAAAACAAGGATCCATACTTAGAGGCTATGTAAGTCCGATTTCTCAATTGTATTTGAGAATTTTTCTATAACATTTGTTTGTCACTCATTTGGACCAATGGGAAATTAAAAACAAGGATCCATACTTAGAGGCTATGTAAATCCGATTTCTCAATTATATTTGAGAATTTTTCTATAACATTTGTTTGTCACTCATTTGGACCAATGGGAAATTAAAAACAAGGATCCATACTTATAGGCTATGTAAGTCCGATTTCTCAATTGTATTTGAGAATTTTTCTATAACATTTGCTTGTCACTCATTTGGACCAATGGGAAATTAAAGACAAGGATCCATACTTAGAGGCTATGTAAGTCCAATTGTATTTGAGAATTTTTCTATAACATTTGTTTGTCACTCATTTGGACCAATGGGAAATTAAAGACAAGGATCCATACTTATAGGCTATGTAAGTCCGATTTCTCAATTGTATTTGAGAATTTTTCTATGACATTTGTTTGTCACTCATTTGGACCAATGGGAAATTAAAAACAAGGATCCATACTTATAGGCTATGTAAATCCGATTTCTCAATTATATTTGAGAATTTTTCTATAACATTTGTTTGTCACTCATTTGGACCAATGGGAAATTAAAGACAAGGATCCATACTTATAGGCTATGTAAGTCCGATTTCTCAATTGTATTTGAGAATTTTTCTATAACATTTGTTTGTCACTCATTTGGACCAATGGGAAATTAAAGACAAGGATCCATACTTAGAGGCTATGTAAGTCCGATTTCTCAATTGTATTTGAGAATTTTTCTATAACATTTGTTTGTCACTCATTTGGACCAATGGGATATTAAAGCCAAGGATCCATACTTATAGGCTATGTAAGTCCGATTTCTCAATTGTATTTGAGAATTTTTCTATAACATTTGTTTGTCATTCATTTAGACCAATGGGAAATTAAAAACAAGGATCCATACTTATAGACTATGTAAGTCCAATTTCTCAATTGTATTTGAGAATTTTTCTATAACATTTGTTTGTCATTCATTTGGACCAATTGGATATTAAAGCCAAGAATCCATACTTATAGACTATGTAAGTCCGATTTCTCAATTGTATTTGAGAATTTTTCTATAACATTTGTTTGTCACTCATTTGGACCAATGGGAAATTAAAGACAAGGATCCATACTTAGAGGCTATGTAAGTCCGCTTTCTCAATTGTATTTGAGAATTTTTCTATAACATTTGTTTGTCACTCATTTGGACCAATGGGAAATTAAAAACAAGGATCCATACTTAGAGGCTATGTAAATCCGATTTCTCAATTGTATTTGAGAATTTTTCTATAACATTTGTTTGTCACTCATTTGGACCAATGGGAAATTAAAGACAAGGATCCATACTTAGAGGCTATGTAAGTCCGATTTCTCAATTGTATTTGAGAATTTTTCTATAACATTTGTTTGTCACTCATTTGGACCAATGGGATATTAAAGCCAAGGATTCATACTTAAAAGCTATGTTAGTCCGATTTCTCAATTGTATTTGAGAATTTTTCTATAACATTTGTTTGTCACTCATTTGGACCAATGGGAAATTAAAGACAAGGATCCATACTTATAGGCTATGTAAGTCCGATTTCTCAATTGTATTTGAGAATTTTTCTATAACATTTGTTTGTCACTCATTTGGACCAATGGGAAATTAAAGACAAAGATCCATACTTAAAAGCTATGTTAGTCCGATTTCTCAATTGTATTTGAGAATTTTTCTATAACATTTGTTTGTCACTCATTTGGACCAATGGGAAATTAAAGACAAGGATCCATACTTAGAGGCTATGTAAGTCCGATTTCTCAATTGTATTTGAGAGTTTTTCTATAACATTTGTTTGTCACTCATTTGGACCAATGGGAAATTAAAGACAAGGATCCATACTTAGAGGCTATGTAAGTCCGATTTCTCAATTGTATTTGAGAATTTTTCTATAACATTTGTTTGTCACTCATTTGGACCAATGGGAAATTAAAGACAAGGATCCATACTTATAGGCTATGTAAGTCCGATTTCTCAATTGTATTTGAGAATTTTTCTATAACATTTGTTTGTCACTCATTTGGACCAATGGGAAATTAAAGACAAAGATCCATACTTAAAAGCTATGTTAGTCCGATTTCTCAATTGTATTTGAGAATTTTTCTATAACATTTGTTTGTCACTCATTTGGACCAATGGGAAATTAAAGACAAGGATCCATACTTAAAAGCTATGTTAGTCCGATTTCTCAATTGTATTTGAGAATTTTTCTATAACATTTGTTTGTCACTCATTTGGACCAATGGGAAATTAAAGACAAAGATCCATACTTAAAAGCTATGTAAGTCCGATTTCTCAATTGTATTTGAGAATTTTTCTATAACATTTGTTTGTCACTCATTTGGACCAATGGGAAATTAAAGACAAGGATCCATACTTAAAAGCTATGTTAGTCCGATTTCTCAATTGTATTTGAGAATTTTTCTATAACATTTGTTTGTCACTCATTTGGACCAATGGGAAATTAAAGACAAGGATCCATACTTAAAAGCTATGTTAGTCCGATTTCTCAATTGTATTTGAGAATTTTTCTATAACATTTGTTTGTCACTCATTTGGACCAATGGGAAATTAAAGACAAAGATCCATACTTAAAAGCTATGTTAGTCCGATTTCTCAATTGTATTTGAGAATTTTTCTATAACATTTGTTTGTCACTCATTTGGACCAATGGGAAATAAAAGACAAGGATCCATACTTAAAAGCTATGTTAGTCCGATTTCTCAATTGTATTTGAGAATTTTTCTATAACATTTGTTTGTCACTCATTTGGACCAATGGGAAATTAAAGACAAGGATCCATACTTAAAAGCTATGTTAGTCCGATTTCTCAATTGTATTTGAGAATTTTTCTATAACATTTGTTTGTCACTCATTTGGACCAATGGGAAATTAAAGACAAGGATCCATACTTAGAGGCTATGTAAGTCCGATTTCTCAATTGTATTTGAGAATTTTTCTATAACATTTGTTTGTCACTCATTTGGACCAATGGGAAATTAAAGACAAGGATCCATACTTAGAGGCTATGTTAGTCCGATTTCTCAATTGTATTTGAGAATTTTTCTATAACATTTGTTTGTCACTCATTTGGACCAATGGGAAATTAAAGACAAGGATCCATACTTAAAAGCTATGTTAGTCCGATTTCTCAATTGTATTTGAGAATTTTTCTATAACATTTGTTTGTCACTCATTTGGACCAATGGGAAATTAAAGACAAAGATCCATACTTAAAAGCTATGTTAGTCCGATTTCTCAATTGTATTTGAGAATTTTTCTATAACATTTGTTTGTCACTCATTTGGACCAATGGGAAATTAAAGACAAGGATCCATACTTAAAAGCTATGTTAGTCCGATTTCTCAATTGTATTTGAGAATTTTTCTATAACATTTGTTTGTCACTCATTTGGACCAATGGGAAATTAAAGACAAAGATCCATACTTAAAAGCTATGTAAGTCCGATTTCTCAATTGTATTTGAGAATTTTTCTATAACATTTGCTTGTCACTCATTTGGACCAATGGGAAATTAAAGACAAGGATCCATACTTAAAAGCTATGTTAGTCCGATTTCTCAATTGTATTTGAGAATTTTTCTATAACATTTGTTTGTCACTCATTTGGACCAATGGGAAATTAAAGACAAGGATCCATACTTAGAGGCTATGTAAGTCCGATTTCTTAATTGTATTTGAGAATTTTTCTATAACATTTGTTTGTCACTCATTTGGACCAATGGGAAATTAAAGACAAAGATCCATACTTAAAAGCTATGTAAGTCCGATTTCTCAATTGTATTTGAGAATTTTTCTATAACATTTGTTTGTCACTCATTTGGACCAATGGGAAATTAAAGACAAGGATCCATACTTAAAAGCTATGTTAGTCCGATTTCTCAATTGTATTTGAGAATTTTTCTATAACATTTGTTTGTCACTCATTTGGACCAATGGGAAATTAAAGACAAAGATCCATACTTAAAAGCTATGTAAGTCCGATTTCTCAATTGTATTTGAGAATTTTTCTATAACATTTGTTTGCCACTCATTTGGACCAATGGGAAATTAAAGACAAGGATCCATACTTAAAAGCTATGTTAGTCCGATTTCTCAATTGTATTTGAGAATTTTTCTATAACATTTGTTTGTCACTCATTTGGACCAATGGGAAATTAAAGACAAGGATCCATACTTAAAAGCTATGTTAGTCCGATTTCTCAATTGTATTTGAGAATTTTTCTATAACATTTGTTTGTCACTCATTTGGACCAATGGGAAATTAAAGACAAAGATCCATACTTAAAAGCTATGTAAGTCCGATTTCTCAATTGTATTTGAGAATTTTTCTATAACATTTGTTTGTCACTCATTTGGACCAATGGGAAATTAAAGACAAGGATCCATACTTAAAAGCTATGTTAGTCCGATTTCTCAATTGTATTTGAGAATTTTTCTATAACATTTGTTTGTCACTCATTTGGACCAATGGGAAATTAAAGACAAGGATCCATACTTAAAAGCTATGTTAGTCCGATTTCTCAATTGTATTTGAGAATTTTTCTATAACATTTGTTTGTCACTCATTTGGACCAATGGGAAATTAAAGACAAAGATCCATACTTAAAAGCTATGTTAGTCCGATTTCTCAATTGTATTTGAGAATTTTTCTATAACATTTGTTTGTCACTCATTTGGACCAATGGGAAATAAAAGACAAGGATCCATACTTAAAAGCTATGTTAGTCCGATTTCTCAATTGTATTTGAGAATTTTTCTATAACATTTGTTTGTCACTCATTTGGACCAATGGGAAATTAAAGACAAGGATCCATACTTAAAAGCTATGTTAGTCCGATTTCTCAATTGTATTTGAGAATTTTTCTATAACATTTGTTTGTCACTCATTTGGACCAATGGGAAATTAAAGACAAGGATCCATACTTAGAGGCTATGTAAGTCCGATTTCTCAATTGTATTTGAGAATTTTTCTATAACATTTGTTTGTCACTCATTTGGACCAATGGGAAATTAAAGACAAGGATCCATACTTAGAGGCTATGTTAGTCCGATTTCTCAATTGTATTTGAGAATTTTTCTATAACATTTGTTTGTCACTCATTTGGACCAATGGGAAATTAAAGACAAGGATCCATACTTAAAAGCTATGTTAGTCCGATTTCTCAATTGTATTTGAGAATTTTTCTATAACATTTGTTTGTCACTCATTTGGACCAATGGGAAATTAAAGACAAAGATCCATACTTAAAAGCTATGTAAGTCCGATTTCTCAATTGTATTTGAGAATTTTTCTATAACATTTGTTTGTCACTCATTTGGACCAATGGGAAATTAAAGACAAGGATCCATACTTAAAAGCTATGTTAGTCCGATTTCTCAATTGTATTTGAGAATTTTTCTATAACATTTGTTTGTCACTCATTTGGACCAATGGGAAATTAAAGACAAGGATCCATACTTAGAGGCTATGTAAGTCCGATTTCTTAATTGTATTTGAGAATTTTTCTATAACATTTGTTTGTCACTCATTTGGACCAATGGGAAATTAAAGACAAAGATCCATACTTAAAAGCTATGTTAGTCCGATTTCTCAATTGTATTTGAGAATTTTTCTATAAAATTTGTTTGTCACTCATGTGGACCAATGGGAAATTAAAAACAAGGATCCATACTTATAGACTATGTAAGTCCGATTTCTCAATTATATTTGAGAATTTTTCTATAACATTTGTTTGTCACTCATTTGGACCAATGGGAAATTAAAAACAAGGATCCATACTTAGAGGCTATGTAAGTCCGATTTCTCAATTGTATTTGAGAATTTTTCTATAACATTTGTTTGTCACTCATTTGGACCAATGGGAAATTAAAAACAAGGATCCATACTTATAGACTATGTAAGTCCGATTTCTCAATTATATTTGAGAATTTTTCTATAACATTTGTTTGTCACTCATTTGGACCAATGGGAAATTAAAAACAAGGATCCATACTTATAGACTATGTAAGTCCGATTTCTCAATTATATTTGAGAATTTTTCTATAACATTTGTTTGTCACTCATTTGGACCAATGGGAAATTAAAAACAAGGATCCATACTTAGAGGCTATGTAAGTCCGATTTCTCAATTGTATTTGAGAATTTTTCTATAACATTTGTTTGTCACTCATTTGGACCAATGGGAAATTAAAGACAAGGATCCATACTTAGAGGCTATGTAAGTCCGATTTCTCAATTGTATTTGAGAATTTTTCTATAACATTTGTTTGTCACTCATTTGGACCAATGGGAAATTAAAAACAAGGATCCATACTTATAGGCTATGTAAGTCCGATTTCTCAATTGTATTTGAGAATTTTTCTATAACATTTGTTTGTCACTCATTTGGACCAATGGGAAATTAAAGACAAGGATCCATACTTAGAGGCTATGTTAGTCCGATTTCTCAATTGTATTTGAGAATTTTTCTATAACATTTGTTTGTCACTCATTTGGACCAATGGGAAATTAAAGACAAGGATCCATACTTAGAGGCTATGTAAGTCCGATTTCTCAATTGTATTTGAGAATTTTTCTATAACATTTGTTTGTCACTCATTTGGACCAATGGGAAATTAAAGACAAGGATCCATACTTAGAGGCTATGTTAGTCCGATTTCTCAATTGTATTTGAGAATTTTTCTATAACATTTGTTTGTCACTCATTTGGACCAATGGGAAATTAAAGACAAGGATCCATACTTATAGGCTATGTAAGTCCGATTTCTCAATTGTATTTGAGAATTTTTCTATAACATTTGTTTGTCACTCATTTGGACCAATGGGAAATTAAAGACAAAGATCCATACTTAAAAGCTATGTTAGTCCGATTTCTCAATTGTATTTGAGAATTTTTCTATAACATTTGTTTGTCACTCATGTGGACCAATGGGAAATTAAAAACAAGGATCCATACTTATAGACTATGTAAGTCCGATTTCTCAATTATATTTGAGAATTTTTCTATAACATTTGTTTGTCACTCATTTGGACCAATGGGAAATTAAAAACAAGGATCCATACTTAGAGGCTATGTAAGTCCGATTTCTCAATTGTATTTGAGAATTTTTCTGTAACATTTGTTTGTCACTCATTTGGACCAATGGGAAATAAAAGACAAGGATCCATACTTAGAGGCTATGTAAGTCCGATTTCTCAATTGTATTTGAGAATTTTTCTATAACATTTGTTTGTCACTCATTTGGACCAATGGGAAATTAAAAACAAGGATCCATACTTAGAGGCTATGTAAGTCCGATTTCTCAATTGTATTTGAGAATTTTTCTATAACATTTGTTTGTCACTCATGTGGACCAATGGGAAATTAAAGACAAGGATCCATACTTATAGGCTATGTAAGTCCGATTTCTCAATTGTATTTGAGAATTTTTCTATAACATTTGTTTGTCACTCATTTGGACCAATGGGAAATTAAAAACAAGGATCCATACTTAGAGGCTATGTAAGTCCGATTTCTCAATTGTATTTGAGAATTTTTCTATAACATTTGTTTGTCACTCATTTGGACCAATGGGAAATAAAAGACAAGGATCCATACTTAGAGGCTATGTAAGTCCGATTTCTCAATTGTATTTGAGAATTTTTCTATAACATTTGTTTGTCACTCATTTGGACCAACGGGAAATTAAAAACAAGGATCCATACTTAGAGGCTATGTAAGTCCGATTTCTCAATTGTATTTGAGAATTTTTCTATAACATTTGTTTGTCACTCATTTGGACCAATGGGAAATTAAAGACAAGGATCCATACTTATAGGCTATGTAAGTCCGATTTATCAATTGTATATGAGAATTTTTCTATAACATTTGTTTGTCACTCATTTGGACCAATGGGAAATTAAAGACAAGGATCCATACTTAGAGGCTATGTAAGTCCGATTTCTCAATTGTATTTGAGAATTTTTCTATAACATTTGTTTGTCACTCATTTGGACCAATGGGAAATTAAAAACAAGGATCCATACTTATAGACTATGTAAGTCCGATTTCTCAATTGTATTTGAGAAATATTCTATAACATTTGTTTGTCACTCATTTGGACCAATGGGAAATTAAAGACAAGGATCCATACTTATAGGCTATGTAAGTCCGATTTCTCAATTGTATTTGAGAAATATTCTATAACATTTGTTTGTCACTCATTTGGACCAATGGGAAATTAAAGACAAGGATCCATACTTATAGGCTATGTAAGTCCGATTTCTCAATTGTATTTGAGAATTTTTCTATAACATTTGTTTGTCACTCATTTGGACCAATGGGAAATTAAAAACAAGGATCCATACTTATAGACTATGTAAGTCCGATTTCTCAATTGTATTTGAGAAATTTTCTACAACATTTGTTTGTCACTCATTTGGACCAATGGGAAATTAAAGACAAGGATCCATACTTATAGGCTATGTAAGTCCGATTTCTCAATTGTATTTGAGAAATATTCTATAACATTTGTTTGTCACTCATTTGGACCAATGGGAAATTAAAGACAAGGATCCATACTTATAGGCTATGTAAGTCCGATTTCTCAATTGTATTTGAGAAATATTCTATAACATTTGTTTGTCACTCATTTGGACCAATGGGAAATTAAAGACAAGGATCCATACTTAGAGGCTATGTAAGTCCGATTTCTCAATTGTATTTGAGAATTTTTCTATAACATTTGTTTGTCACTCATTCGGACCAATGGGAAATTAAAAACAAGGATCCATACTAATAGACTATGTAAGTCCGATTTCTCAATTGTATTTGAGAAATATTCTATAACATTTGTTTGTCACTCATTTGGACCAATGGGAAATTAAAGACAAGGATCCATACTTATAGGCTATGTAAGTCCGATTTCTCAATTGTATTTGAGAAATATTCTATAACATTTGTTTGTCACTCATTTGGACCAATGGGAAATTAAAGACAAGGATCCATACTTAGAGGCTATGTAAGTCCGATTTCTCAATTGTATTTGAGAATTTTTCTATAACATTTGTTTGTCACTCATTTGGACCAATGGGAAATTAAAGACAAGGATCCATACTTAGAGGCTATGTAAGTCCGATTTCTCAATTGTATTTGAGAATTTTTCTATAACATTTGTTTGTCACTCATTTGGACCAATGGGAAATTAAAGACAAGGATCCATACTTAGAGGCTATGTAAGTCCGATTTCTCAATTGTATTTGAGAATTTTTCTATAACATTTGTTTGTCACTCATTTGGACCAATGGGAAATTAAAGACAAGGATCCATACTTAGAGGCTATGTAAGTCCGATTTCTCAATTGTATTTGAGAATTTTTCTATAACATTTGTTTGTCACTCATTTGGACCAATGGGAAATTAAAAACAAGGATCCATACTTATAGGCTATGTAAGTCTGATTTCTCAATTGTATTTGAGAATTTTTCTATAACATTTGTTTGTCACTCATTTGGACCAATGGGAAATTAAAAACAAGGATCCATACTTATAGGCTATGTAAGTCCGATTTCTCAATTGTATTTGGAAATTTTTCTATAACATTTGTTTGTCACTCATTTGGACCAATGGGAAATTAAAAACAAGGATCCATACTTATAGGCTATGTAAGTCTGATTTCTCAATTGTATTTGAGAATTTTTCTATAACATTTGTTTGTCACTCATTTGGACCAATGGGAAATTAAAGACAAGGATCCATACTTAGAGGCTATGTAAGTCCGATTTCTCAATTGTATTTGGGAATTTTTCTATAACATTTGTTTGTCACTCATTTGGACCAATGGGAAATTAAAAACAAGGATCCATACTTATAGGCTATGTAAGTCCGATTTCTCAATTGTATTTGAGAAATTTTCTATAACATTTGTTTGTCACTCATTTGGACCAATGGGAAATTAAAGACAAGGATCCATACTTATAGGCTATGTAAGTCCGATTTCTCAATTGTATTTGAGAAATTTTCTATAACATTTGTTTGTCACTCATTTGGACCAATGGGAAATTAAAAACAAGGATCCATACTTATAGGCTATGTAAGTCCGATTTCTCAATTGTATTTGAGAAATTTTCTATAACATTTGTTTGTCACTCATTTGGACCAATGGGAAATTAAAGACAAGGATCCATACTTATAGGCTATGTAAGTCCGATTTCTCAATTGTATTTGGGAATTTTTCTATAACATTTGTTTGTCACTCATTTGGACCAATGGGAAATTAAAAACAAGGATCCATACTTATAGGCTATGTAAGTCCGATTTCTCAATTGTATTTGAGAAATTTTCTATAACATTCGTTTGTCACTCATTTGGACCAATGGGAAATTAAAGACAAGGATCCATACTTAGAGGCTATGTAAGTCCGATTTCTCAATTGTATTTGGGAATTTTTCTATAACATTTGTTTGTCACTCATTTGGACCAATGGGAAATTAAAAACAAGGATCCATACTTATAGGCTATGTAAGTCCGATTTCTCAATTGTATTTGAGAAATTTTCTATAACATTTGTTTGTCACTCATTTGGACCAATGGGAAATTAAAGACAAGGATCCATACTTATAGGCTATGTAAGTCCGATTTCTCAATTGTATTTGAGAAATTTTCTATAACATTTGTTTGTCACTCATTTGGACCAATGGGAAATTAAAAACAAGGATCCATACTTATAGGCTATGTAAGTCCGATTTCTCAATTGTATTTGAGAAATTTTCTATAACATTTGTTTGTCACTCATTTGGACCAATGGGAAATTAAAGACAAGGATCCATACTTATAGGCTATGTAAGTCCGATTTCTCAATTGTATTTGAGAAATTTTCTATAACATTTGTTTGTCACTCATTTGGACCAATGGGAAATTAAAAACAAGGATCCATACTTATAGGCTATGTAAGTCCGATTTCTCAATTGTATTTGAGAAATTTTCTATAACATTTGTTTGTCACTCATTTGGACCAATGGGAAATTAAAGACAAGGATCCATACTTATAGGCTATGTAAGTCCGATTTCTCAATTGTATTTGAGAAATTTTCTATAACATTTGTTTGTCACTCATTTGGACCAATGGGAAATTAAAAACAAGGATCCATACTTATAGGCTATGTAAGTCCGATTTCTCAATTGTATTTGAGAAATTTTCTATAACATTTGTTTGTCACTCATTTGGACCAATGGGAAATTAAAAACAAGGATCCATACTTATAGGCTATGTAAGTCCGATTTCTCAATTGTATTTGAGAAATTTTCTATAACATTTGTTTGTCACTCATTTGGACCAATGGGAAATTAAAGACAAGTATCCATACTTAGAGGCTATATAAGTCCGATTTCTCAATTGTATTTGAGAATTTTTCTATAACATTTGTTTGTCACTCATTTGGACCAATGGGAAATTAAAAACAAGGATCCATACTTATAGGCTATGTAAGTCCGATTTCTCAATTGTATTTGAGAAATATTATATAACATTTGTTTGTCACTCATTTGGACCAATGGGAAATTAAAGACAAGGATCCATACTTATAGGCTATGTAAGTCCGATTTCTCAATTGTATTTGAGAAATATTATATAACATTTGTTTGTCACTCATTTGGACCAATGGGAAATTAAAGACAAGGATCCATACTTAGAGGCTATGTAAGTCCGATTTCTCAATTGTATTTGAGAATTTTTCTATAACATTTGTTTGTCACTCATTTGGACCAATGGGAAATTAAAGACAAGGATCCATACTTAGAGGCTATGTAAGTCCGATTTCTGAATTGTATTTGAGAATTTTTCTATAACATTTGTTTGTCACTCATTTGGACCAATGGGAAATTAAAGACAAGGATCCATACTTATAGACTATGTAAGTCCGATTTCTCAATTGTATTTGATAATTTTTCTATAACATTTGTTTGTCACTCATTTGGACCAATGGGAAATTAAAGCCAAGGATCCATACTTATAGACTATGTAAGTCCGATTTCTCAATTGTATTTGATAATTTTTCTATAACATTTGTTTGTCACTCATTTGGACCAATGGGAAATTAAAGACAAGGATCCATACTTAGAGGCTATGTAAGTCCGATTTCTCAATTGTATTTGAGAATTTTTCTATAACATTTGTTTGTCACTCATTTGGACCAATGGGAAATTAAAGACAAGGATCCATACTTAGAGGCTATGTAAGTCCGATTTCTCAATTGTATTTGAGAATTTTTCTATAACATTTGTTTGTCACTCATTTGGACCAATGGGAAATCAAAGACAAGGATCCATACTTAGAGGCTATGTAAGTCCGATTTCTCAATTGTATTTGAGAATTTTTCTATAAAACTTTAATGATTAAAATTGAGTAAATTTTGTTCAGCTCTACGTGAATTTGGCTATTTGTGGGCACATTTATCTTTGTCACTCATTTGGGCCAATGGGAAATTAAAGACAAGGATCCATACTTATAGGCTATGTAAGTCTGATTTCTCAATTGTATATGAGATTTTTTCTGTAAAATTTTAAAGATTAAAATTGAGTAAATTTTGTTCAGCTCTACGTGAATTTGGCTATTTGTGGGCACATTTATGTTTGTCACTCATTTGGACCAATGGGAAATTATAGCCAAGGATCCATACTTATAGGCTATATAAGTCCGATTTCTCAATTGTATTTGAGAATTTTTCTATAAAATTTTAAAGATTAAAATTGAGTAAATTTTGTTCAGCTCTACGTGAATTTGGCTAATTGTGGGCACATTTATGTTTGTCACTCATTTGGACCAATGGGAAATTAAAGCCAAGGATCCATACTTATAGGCTATATAAGTCCGATTTCTCAATTGTATTTGAGAATTTTTCTATAACATTTGTTTGTCACTCATTTGGGCCAATGGGAAATTAAAGACAAGGATCCATACTTATAGGCTATGTAAGTCCGATTTCTCAATTGTATTTGAGAATTTTTCTATAACATTTGTTTGTCACTCAATTGGACCAATGGGAAATTAAAGACAAGGATCCATACTTATAGACTATGTAAGTCCGATTTCTCAATTGTATTTGAGAATTTTTCTATAAAATTTGTTTCTCACTCAATTGGACCAATGGGAAATTAAAGACAAGGATCCATACTTATAGGCTATGTAAGTCCGATTTCTCAATTGTATTTGAGAATTTTTCTATAACATTTGTTTGTCACTCATTGGACCAATGGAAATTAAAGACAAGGATCCATACTTATAGACTATGTAAGTCCGATTTCTCAATTGTATTTGAGAATTTTTCTATAAAATTTGTTCTCACTCAATTGGACCAATGGGAAATTAAAGACAAGGATCCATACTTATAGGCTATGTAAGTCGATTTCTCAATTGTATTTGAGAATTTTTCTATAACTTTGTTTGTCACTCAATTGGACCAATGGGAAATTAAAGACAAGGATCCATACTTATAGACTATGTAAGTCCGATTTCTCAATTGTATTTGAGAATTTTTCTATAAAATTTGTTTCTCACTCAATTGGACCAATGGGAAATTAAAGACAAGGATCCATACTTATAGGCTAAGTAAGTCCGATTTCTCAATTGTATTTGAGAATTTTTCTATAACATTTGTTTGTCACTCATTTGGACCAATGGGAAATTAAAGACAAGGATCCATACTTATAGACTATGTAAGTCCGATGTCTCAATTGTATTTGAGAATTTTTCTATAAAATTTGTTTGTCACTCATTTGGGATAAATGGGAAATTAAAGACAAGGATCCATACTTATAGACTATGTAAGTCCGAATTGTCTCAATTGTATTTGAGAATTTTTTAGATTAACATTTGTTTGTCACTCATTTGGACCAATGGGAAATTAAAGACAAGGATCCATACTTATAGACTCTGTAAGTCCGATTTCTCAATTGTATTTGAGAATTTTTCTATAACATTTGTTTGTCACTCATTTGGACCAATGGGAAATTAAAGCCAAGGATCCATACTTATAGACTATGTAAGTCCGATTTCTCAATTGTATTTGAGAATTTTTCTATAAAATTTGTTTTGTCACTCATTTGGACCAATGGGAAATTAAAGACAAGGATCCATACTTATAGACTATGTAAGTCCGATTTCTCAATTGTAATTTGAGAATTTTTCTATAACATTTGTTTGTCACTCATTTGGACCAATGGGAAATTAAAGACAAGGATCCATACTTATAGACTATGTAAGTCCGATTTCTCAATTGTATTTGAGAATTTTTCTATAAAACTTTAATGATTAAAATTGAGTAAATTTTGTTCAGCTCTACGTGAATTTGGCTATTTGTGGGCACATTTATCTTTGTCACTCATTTGGGCCAATGGGAAATCTAAAGACAAGGATCCATACTTATAGGCTATGTAAGTCTGATTTCTCAATTGTATATGAGATTTTTTCTGTAAAATTTTAAAGATTAAATTGAGTAAATTTTGTTCAGCTCTACGTGAATTTGGCTATTTGTGGGCACATTTATGTTTGTCACTCATTTGGACCAACGGAAATTAAGCCAAGGATCCATACTTATAGGCTATATAAGTCCGATTTCTCAATTGTATTTGAGAATTTTTCTATAAAATTTTAAAGATTAAAATTGAGTAAATTTTGTTCAGCTCTACGTGAATTTGGCTAATTGTGGGCACATTTATGTTTGTCACTCATTTGGACCAATGGGAAATTAAAGCCAAGGATCCATACTTATAGGCTATATAAGTCCGATTTCTCAATTGTATTTGAGAATTTTTCTATAACATTTGTTTGTCACTCATTTGGGCCAATGGGAAATTAAAGACAAGGATCCATACTTATAGGCTATGTAAGTCCGATTTCTCAATTGTATTTGAGAATTTTTC